>CM042143.1:129397131-129542131 GCA_023376005.1 Doryteuthis pealeii | reverse complement strand
ATAAAATCCTGTAGAATGTGACGTAAATAACTAAGGGAATTGTTACTTGAGTAGTAATATAGTTTCGGTTACAGACAGAAAAGCACACAATCTCCATTATAATAAGATATATATATATATATATATAATATAATATATATATATATAGTTTGCCATTTTACTTTGAGTATTCGCCACAGGCATTTTTGATGAAACCGTTCCAAAAGTCTTCGATATCTGTGTTGAACTGTTGATATTTCAGATGAATAAAACAGTCAATACACCGGCTCGATAAATAAAGACTTTCATCTTTTTGGTGATGATGCGATCTGCCCATCTCCTTTCTTTTGAAACATTCCAAAGACATCAGATGCTTTTCCGGATGCGTGGGAATATTCCAGAATCAAAAGAGCCGTTACTTGACAACATACTACCAAGATATACAAATGCATTGAACGCTTCTAGACTTGTACCATTCACCAAAATATTTGGTTAAATAGATGCTTCACTTGCAGATGGAGTGAACATAACTTTAGTCTTTGATAGACAGACCGTTGACATCATTGACCTGATTGTAAAGGCAGAAGTTGACACGATGCGAGTAAAATAGCCTTTTGTTGTTGTTGAATGATTTGCTCTATCTATTGGTGTTAATTTCTTCCTTTTATCTGTTGTGGGGTTTCTATTCAATAAACTAGACATTAATTGTGTGGCCGCCCTTTCCGCCATTTTGAACCATTATATATGTTCTTATATATATCATTGAACAGATACACACACACACAGAGAAAAGAATCAGATGGGCCTGGAAATAAACAAACAGGCTAATCTTTAGTAATAAAACAAAAAGAGCAAACAAAACCTGGAATGATAATCAGACATTGCTGAACAGACAAACACACACGCACACAGAATTTGGAAGATAGACACAAAACAAAATGCAACAGCTTCAGTTTCATAAATCTTTTGTTGAAGAGATTTTATCTCGAAATATTAAGAATTAAAAAATTACAGGTTAACAAACAACACCATAGTTACCTTATTTTTCTTTACACTTGCATTGTTATAGCCTTTAAAACCAACCACCAAAACAATATAAACACAATGCCTCAAGCAAATTATAAAATACTTATATATATATATATATATATATATATATATATATATATATAATGGTACGAGCGATAATGCAGCAGAAACCTTTGAAAATCCATTAAAAATGCCAGTAGACGCTATTAAAGTAGGTCTTCCAATTCAAACACCGTAAAGAGCAGTCCATGACATATAACACTCCACTTAGACCCTTACTTAGGCTAGACGGCCGGTGGGAGACACCTCCTCCGATCAATTAGCTGGTCACATCAAGCCCTATCATCTATATGATTGCCCCAACCCTATTGTCGTTATGGCAAACTCCAACCCTGTTTATCATATTTGTGCTAGAAGGCAGTGGCTGAGGGTCTTCCTGTGCTTGAAACTGTATTGTATGCCTGCAGACAGACTCCCCCGTAAACTACTTTACAGTGAATTAACAGATGACACGCGGAGGACAAGTGCCCCTTAAAATTGGTTCAAAGACAATGCTGAAGAAATGTAACATCCCACCTTCAAGCGTGGAGGATCTGGCCTCGAACAGACAGGATTGGCGAGACGCCTACCGCACAGGAGCTAATAATGAGATAAACAGGACTGCAGAGCGGTCACGGCTTCGTCGTCATGAACAACCAAATGTAGATGGCAATTTCCCCTGCAATGTGTGTGACCGCATATGCAAATTGGACTACTGAGCCACCATACGGTCCACAAATGAAGACATGTAGTGACGTCATCGTCGTCTGCGATGGAATTCGAAAAGAAAGAAAACATCGGCTTCTGAGTTAGTTCCAAAAGTTGGCATCATCATCATCATCATTATCGGTGACCAGGACATGAAATGTTGCAGATCTTGGCCTGAAATATTCTCAGATTACAAACTTGACCAGACGTTTTTTTAACATCAATCTGAAACTCAAATTAGGTGTCGCCCCGTCGGCTGGGGTTTTAGAATACATCAACTGCACCTCTACAGAGGGGTAAGAGCCCCCCCCCACCAATGGGGGCCATCAGTTGGACGTTAGTAGCGACCCGTGATTTTTAAGGACGGAATGTCTGACAACAGGACTCTGTGCTATGCCACATAAGCAAGAGAACTCGGTATTGACTGTCAGAAAATATCCGTGACCACATCACCTCTAATATCCGGCCACCTAAATCCACAGAGTACAATCTCCTTGATTATTATGTGCGGTTGGTAAAGAGACAAACAAAACCTCCATGCAGCACAAAATAAAAATGAAATAAAGGCAAGGATTTCCCAACTTAAACAAGGAGATAAAGGAAATAATTGATGGTCGAGGTTGTAGCCAATGGTGATTTGAATGAATTTAATCTATAGTATTTCGAGATATTTTCTTATAATTTTAATCTGATAATGTAAGATGTCATTGGTATTTTCACTTTTACGTAATTTAGATGCCAATTTAGAAGCACCATCTACATAATATATGATATAATATTATATATAATATGATATAATATTATATATATATAATATGATATAATATTATATATATATAATTATATATATACCAAGAACAGAGAGTTCAGTTTGTACGATAGGAGAAATAAGATGCATACATTCCTTTCTCAAGAGCGAAATGAAACGCAAACAGTTTCTTACAGGATTTTAGCCCCCCCCCCTCGGCCCAGTTTTATTTTCACATTTCCCATGCGAACCTGAAAATATTTCCTCAAAGATGAACATTATTTATCTGAAAACATTCTGTAGTTTTTTAAAGAAAAGATGTAGATTAAAGCAATTCAAGTTTAACAAATAATTCTTTACTACTGCTTATAAGGAAATATATATATATATATATATATAAACAAGCATCTTGTTTATTCTTTCTTCAATTCAACCTTTAAAGATAAAAGAAACGAAACGATGTTGAACGGTTCTGGGTTTTTTTATATTAGTAAGCTAGAGGAACGAAACATTTCTGATTTTATTTTTATTTTAGCAAAATATAGGCTGGGAGAGAATAAATTGAGAGTTATAAATGTTTTTTTCTGTTTTCATAGCATGGCATTAAGATAAAAGTAACAACATTCACAGATTTAAACAATAAGGAAAAAAAAAACAAAAAAAACCCCAACAAAACAAATGAAAACAAAAATAAATGAATGAATCAAGAAAAGGAAAAATAAATTCATCCTGAAATAATCCCTATAAATCATTTCAAACATTACATTTTCATTTATATATCATTCTAACACACACACACACACACACACACACACACACACATATATATATATATATATATATATATATATATATATATATATATATATGCGCAGGTAACAACATTACACACATATATATATATATATATACATATATATATATATATGCGCAGGTAACAACATATACACACATGCACTAATAAACATACATGAGGCTATGCACACGGTTACGCAAACAAAAACACCCCTACACAATAGAATTGTGCGCATGTCATATATATATGTGTGTGTGTGTGTGTGTGTGTGTTATGTTCTTGTGAACGTTGTTTGTTTGGTCTTTTTAAAGCATTGGAAATAAGAAAAAAAAACAAGAAAAACAGAACAAAAATCAGATTTTTTATATATTCAACCGTTGCTCTGTTTCTGGTTTAATCTTTTCCGATATTTCGGGTGAACATTCACCCTTTCTCAATGTATGTTCGACGGTCTGGAGAGAAAATATGCAATGTTGAATATGAGGGCAAAAAAAAAAAAAAAAAATGAAGTGGACGGATTTGGCCTTTTTTTTAGCCGTTAGTTTTCTTTCGAAATTGTGTGACGTAATTCATCCGAAATACGATCATGGTAATCGTTCGAAATGTTGCATGACTTTGATCGTGAAAGTCATGTGTAACTTAAAGAAAATTAAAGAATAAAAAATGATAAATAAATAGATAAATAAATGATGATATTACGTCACAGCATTAGTCTTCCAAAAGTCGTAGCAGAAGAAAACAACTAACTCGACCAACACCAACCCCAACCCTACCACTTCCTCCAACAGCACAAATGAGATTTACCAACTATCCAAATCCCTTAATATTTCACCCCCCGGGCCGACCAATAGTAGCAGGAAATGGTAGCCTCTCAGAATCCATATCAGGATGCATTAACAACACCCTCAACCCCCTACTTCCCAATATTCCTGGATACATTAAAGACACTACACATTTCCTTAATATTATACAAAAAATAGGAACACTCCCCAAACAATCTATCCTTGTCACAATGGATGTAACAGCCTTATATACCAATATACTACACAATGAGGGCATCTTAGCCTGCAAAGAGTTCATGCTTAACAACAATCTCCCCACTAACTTAATTAATGACGCATGCAATTTAATTAATTTCATCTTAACACATTTGACAACAAAAACTATCAACAACTCCACGGTACTGCTATGGGCACTAAAATGGCCCCCAGCTATGCAATAATATTCATGCATATTGCAAAAGAATTACTAGGAAAATACCTATATATATATATATATATATATATATATATATATATATATACACGAAGGTGTACGTTTATATACATGCAAGCGTGACAATATATGCATAAACTTACAATTCAACAACCGCCCTGTCGACTGCACCTCTGCAGAGGGGTAAGACTCCCCCAATAGGGCCACCTGTTGGCCGTGGGTGGCGACCCGTGATGCTTAAGAATAGAGCCCATGTGAATGAGCAGTTGACATGCAATACTCCACTTTGGCCCTATCTTGGGCTAGACGGGCGGTCGGAGAGGCCTCCTCCGATCAATCGGCTGGTCACGTCAAGCCCTAGCACCTATATGATTTTCCAATTATGCCCTTATGGCAAGCCCGACCCCTTTTTATCATATGGATGCTAGAAGGCGGTGGCTGCGGGTCTACATGTCCTGAGAATGACGTTAAACTCTATCTGATGGTGAGGTTCCAGTTTTGGAGGTTTGGGGAATGTGGAGCACCCCTTCATCACCATTGCTCCCTGGTCCACTTTGACCCGGAGTGGTAGTACCTGTTAGGGTCCCATCTATGGGTTAAATAGAAAAATATATTTATAAAAGAATTGTATTATCCATTAAGAATTGATTTATTTCAAAACTTTATCGGCATTAAATGACCCACTGAGGTTGATATGCCGTAAAACAAAACAAAACAAAATAAAACAAACAACTCAACAAACTCGCGATGTACACTAATTCTCAAATTACCATCCCTTCACACACAAAAAAAAATTGACCATATTATTTGGATTTTCATCGACAGTTTTCACTCTGAGGAATGCCGAAATAAAATGGCATGAAACATCCATGCAATAAGTATATATATAAACAAACTAATAAATATTTATTTATTCTTATATATTTCAAGAGTTCTTACCTCCGTGCCATATACAAACCAACTGTTAAGAGAGAATTAACTGATATAAACATATTAGGCTGATAGTAGTAGTGCTCTATCGATTTAAGGAGAGAATTGTCCATAAATATGTAGAATCGTAACAATTTTTAAATAAGTTTTTAATATTAATCCAAACTAAAGATTGCAGAGTTTTATTTCTTCTACCTAAACATTATGTACTAAAAATAGATAATATTATGTATTTTTATTACAAGACTCTACAACGCTGAAACTCTGTAACCAAAACCATGGATAGTAACTAGCGAAAAAATAAAAATAAGCATACATATATTATATGGAATATGTAATTATATTTTGGTCATGCAGGTGTTTAAAAAATGCTGGAATATGTGTGTAAATGTTCACGATGATTATCTAAAGAGAACGGAGATGTTATTCTTTCAGTTACATTTTAATATTAAACTGGTGACATATGTCTGTAGGTGTACATAATGATCCCAAATTGAATTATCCCCAACTTACCAGTGAATTATATATATATATATATATATATAGCTTTGTCGGCTGGGGTTTTAGAATACACCGACTACTCCTCTTCAGAGGTGCAAGCCCCCCCCCCTCCAATGGGGCCGCCTGTTGGCCGTAGATGGCAACCCATGGGGCTTAGGGATGGAATCATGATGGCTAAGCTGTCGATGACATGCAGCATGCCCCACCTTGGCCATAACTTAGACGGGTGGTCGATCAATCATCTGGTCACGTCAAGACCTAGTATCTATATGATTGTCCAAACCCTATTGCCCTTATAATAAGTTCTGTGTGCTAGAAGGCGGTGGCTGAGGATCTTCACGTCCTGTGTATGACGTTAACATCTATTTGGTTGTGTAGTTCCAATTCCGGAGCTCTAGGGAGTGTGGAGTATCCCTTCATCACCATTACTCCCAGGTCCACTCTGACCGTCAGTATTAGTACATGTTAGGGTTTCCTCCATGGGTTAAATTGAATAAAAGTTTTTAAAAATGAGTTTAAAAAAATGAGTTTTAAAAATTGAGTTTGAAATAATTGAGTTAAAAAAATTGAGTAACCATCAAAAATGAATAAAATAAAACATCTTCGACATAAAATGCCGTAAAACTCAACATACACACACACACACACACACACATATATATATATATATATATATATATATATATATATATATAAGTTGGGTGATGTAACGACAACTCTTAATAAAGAGTTCTCGAAACATTTTGTAGTTTACTTGCTTACATAAGCTAAAATGTTGCATATATTCATATGTGGCATACATATATGTGGGGGTGTGTGTATGTTCCTCTGTGTATGTGTGTGTGCAGAGAAAGAGCAAGATAGAATGAGAGATAAAATGTAAACATGCATTTCAATTTTTTAAGCAAGATAATTTATTCTATGATCTGTACAATTTTTAGAATAGCTGAATATCTAAAGATGAAATTAAAGTATAAAATGAAAGTCTAAATAAATCGATTTGATGAATGAATGAAATGAAACTGATCAAATTCGTTGATAACTTTTCAGGCATCGACTTTATGAGATTTTCTCTAGGAGGGAATCTAAACAATATGGCTGCACTGGAATCATTTCCAGCTTTTTCAAACAGTTTTATCCTATTTTTACCTGCATAACATATTATGCCCTTCCAAAATCGATCACAGCTAATATGAAGCGAAACATTCGAATATTCACGTTTTCTAAGTAATCAATCAGTTCAAAAAACTTCCCAAATAACCTTCTCCTTCTGAAATCGAATCGGTAGATATCAGCGGCAAAATCGCTCTGAGGTTGTTTGTCAACAGATAGGACAACTATTCATCTCACCTTCTCACTCAGTACGACTCAAGAACTCGTTCATGCTATTTGTCACTAGGAAGCCCTCGTTGTGTAATGGTTATCGTCGTAGGAAATGGACACGGCGAACAGAGTTCAAATCCTACAGTTGCTAAAACTGTACGCATTGATAAATCATCTAAGTTATCTGTTGCAATATTTAGATAAAAAGGGGTACAATTGGTTTTTTAAGGGTAAGGAGCCAGGGTTTATTCTGTGTGTGTCCTTAGACTATTCTGACTATTCTGTGTATGGGCGTGTGTCCTAAGACTATTCTGACTATTCTGTGTATGGGCGTGTGTCCTAAGACTAAGGGAAGTAACTCTTAAGCAGTTAATATCACATTATCCAGCTATTTTTATATCTTAAGAATTGTTGTGTTACTTTCATATCCCTTAAAACGAATGAAAATAAACTATACTACAATATGCTTTAACAGACACTCTCTTTTGGGTTAATCAGTCGGAAATGAATAAGGTTGTGATCTGCGTGAGTATTGCGTTCATCATAACAATATACTTGCTCATTTTTTATATATTATGAATTTCTTTTCGCAAAAAAAGCCCATGTCTTCCACTTAAAATCAACATCAAAGCGACTTTTTATTGGATTTAGGAAAAGAGTCGTTGCCAACGCGAAAAAATGCAAAACATTATTGTCTTTCAAGTAGGGTACTCATGACATCTCCGTAGACAATATTTTATAAGGTCCACAGAAAATGTTTGTCCTATATCGGGGATAAATTTTCTTTTCTTTACGAGCAAAATGGGAATGTAGGCCAATAAATCTTTCATCTGCAATCAATATTGGTGCCCGTTTAAAGGACTTTTCTCTCTTATAAGATTGTAATCAATGGATTACAATCTAATGTTGGAGGTGCGTGGTGTAATGGTTATAATCATAGGAAATAGAATCGTCGACCCTAGTTCAAATCATGAACGAGGCTGTTTGCATTTCACATAACACTAATACCCTTAGCAAAGGTATGTATCCAAATACTCTCACTCCGGCTATGGGTCAATAGTAGATCAGACAGGGCTTTTAAACCTTGGCTAGGTAACCAGGCTAGGAGAAGGAAAACTCTGAATCCAAACCTGTTAAACTCCGCTTAAACATTGACCTTGTGTCACATACTACTCTAAGTGCGAAGAGATTGATAAATATATATAATCTAACTTTGTATGATGAATGTCAGGAAGATGAAGTAGCATATAAAATTGTACATGGTGTCAAAACCGATTAATAAATAACATATACATTTAATAGAATGTAGGTGTTTTAGAAAGCGAACGAGTGTAGATAATATTAATCGTAGTGTTATGTCAATTGGATGATTTTCATCACGTATTTGTCAAAAAAATTTTTTTTTCATTTTAAACAGATTAATTTACCCTTTCTGAACAACAGTTTTGGTAGATGTCACTCGAATTTCCTGTCTTAAATTTCGTGTTTCAAATTTCCTTTTTTTTTTTTTTTTTTTTTTTAAGAATTGTCATATATAGTTTCAACAACGCAAAATACAAATGATTTTCGTTAACAACTCTTGAATACATAAATGATAATGTTAAAGACAATGTTTAAGAAAAAGAAAGATGGACGAACAGTTATAGATACAATATGCTTACCAATTTCTGAAGTTTTTGTCGTTTGTAGAATTGGTTTCGAAATAATGATATTTGTAAAATATTCAACCCAAATTTTGGCTGAGACATAAAACACAACAAATCTAATTGTTAAAAAATCTGTAATAAAAACTGAACGAACCAGTCCATTGGACAGGAGATAATACGTGGATGCATACCTTTCCCAATTGTATTAGCACTGTGAAATGTAACCAATTTTTAAAAAATCAGTTTTGCAATTTTTTTTATTGAAATTTACCAGTTTTTGTTGTTTGATCATTTTGTTTTCTGTTATATCATTATGTTTTTGGTTTCAATTCAAAATTTGTGCAATTTTTCTTTTTTTTTTTTTTAAAATCTTTATCCTTTTCCCCAGACGTGGTGTAATGGTTAGCAAGCTAAATTTGCAATCCATTGTTAGGAGTTCGATTCTCATTTGGTGCCCCATATTTCTGGCCTTATGCCACATCTAAGATAAGATCAGTAAATAACTATTAATAACATGGACGGTTTTGGAGCAAATTTAAATCAGTTAGACTTTGATAGACATCTTTTCGAATATTTTGTCCATCTCAGGCCACCATACTTTGGATCTTAAATTGTTTTTAGTCCGCACTAATTCTTGATGTCCTTCATGGGCTAATCTAATTATACGTTCGTTTAGGATGATTCTCTTCGTACGCATAACAACTTGTTTGGATGTCTAAAATGAATCCCGACTGGTCGGATGTGACTGTAGAATACACCAACTGCACCTCTGCAGAGGTGTAAGACCCTAACACAATGGGGCCACCTGTTAGTCATAGGTGGCGATCCGTGATAATTAAGGACTGAATCCTGGTTGCAATCCACTACACTTTTGCCCTTACTTAGGCTAGCTGGTTGGAGAGCCCTCCTCCAATCAATCGGTTGATCATGTCAAGCCTAAGCACCTATATGATTGATATCATGGTAAATCTTTAATCTCTTTTTATCATACGTTTGCTAGAAGAATGTGGTTGAGGGTCTTTTTAGCCTGGGTATGACGTTAAACTTTGAACTTCCAGTTCTGGAGCTCTGGGGAGTGAGGAGTACCCCTTCATCACCATTACTCTTAGGTGCACTCTGACCCAGAGTAGTAGTACATGTTAGGGTCCCATTTATGGGTTAAATAGAAAAAATGAGTTTAAAATAATGGGCCTTTAAAAATTTAAATAACCATCCAGAAAGAATAAAACTAAACGTTTTCGGCAATAAAATAACCCAACAAGGGTTGACATGCCGTAAAACCCAACAAATCTACCAAAATTCATCTTTAACTGTGTGAAACATGTCCAGCTATTTATTAATATTGGTTGGCAAATTTCGAAGAGGGTAGGATAATTCTTTGAAGTTGCTTCCATTTCCCGGGGGTAACAGAATCTTAGCTGATACTACAGGATGTAATCTCTCGTTTTTTCTTCAACTTGGTCGAAATGATTAATTGACTGTCAGTTCAAACGATCAAATCTGTTGATCTCTTATAAGATATGTGGATGACTTCCTATGTAAACCGATGTAGATATAGCAGTTATCTCTTCGCTTTTGTAGAGGGTGCTATTGAGGAAGATAACACTTTCACTTGTGCATAATGGTCTGTCACCATTTTGAAGTCACATACTAGAAGATATAATTGAAACCTCCCTCCCCTGTTAATAATAATACAACTACTTTCTGTTTTGTGTTAGAGACGCGTGTAGCGGTGATATAGATTTTCAAATCCATTTTCCAGTTCCTTCATCTCTGATACAGTGATCCTATTTCGCCGACTTTACCTAAAAGTTGCAGTGGACAAACCGTTTAGTGCAACGGACATTTTTCTATATTAAAATTTTAATAACGTATACTAGCAGGACCTGTGGATATACAACAGTATGATGATTGGATTATTACAACGTTTGATATGTTTATTTAAAAGCTATTGCCAGATAGTTCAGTATATACAAAGCATAATAACCCTGATTAAACTCTCATTTTTTTTACTTTCTTTCCTTCTTTTCATCTTTTCATTATGTTTGATTGAAACAGATTAGCGTTAACAAAGGTTTTATTTACCACAATATACAACGAATGGTGTGTTCAGTTTAAAATGTCGTATATTTTCTGTCGTTAATGACTATATCTTGTTTTAATGAAATTTCCCTAATCTTGGTACTTCGATAGTTAAAGTATGCTTCATGTGTTAATTGAATAAAAAAAAGTATCTCTTAATTTCTACACAGTTAATTTCCTTGTTTGTCTGTTTCTTAATTTTTTTCATAGCAGAAATTAAAACACAAATTGTAAGGGCAGATTTCTTGCGGTTTTCTTTGTACTGGTCGTTTTCGCTTCCCTAGGTGTTTGCTTGTGTGTGCATGTGTACGTATGAATGGTTCTGTGTGTGTGTGTGTTTATTTGTTTGTTTTTGTGTGTGTGCGTGTGTCTGTTTTCGTTTTGCTTCATCCTTAAGCATCACGGGTCTCCATCCATGGCCAACAGGTCGTCTCATTAGGGGAGCCTTACCCCTCGGCAGAAGTGGAGTCAGTGTATTCTAAAGCGCGAGCCGACACGGCTGGTTTTTGTTTTGTTTTAGAACTGGTAATACAGATTTGATTATCAGGATCGGCAGCTCCTCTCTCTTGACAAACCAAAATGGGAAAACTTGAAAACACTCAATCCCATTTTTTGCGGTGGGTGGGGTATTTTTTAAATATTTATGATACTAGGGGGATAGGGAGTGAATTTCAGGCAAATGAGGGAACCATGGATAAAGAATATCGGAGTTGTTTTTTTTAAGTTAATTAATGATGCAACATTTGAAACTTGAAGATTAGAAAATATTTAACAACCATTAATTAAAATATTTTAAATTGTAACGTTTTTTTTTTTTTTTACTTTTTATTTCTTTTTTTTTTTTTTAATTTAAGAATCTTTAATTTTTCTTTCTGCAACGCCAACAAACAAAGCGAAACAAAATAATTGTTGATGAAAAAAATAGAGTTAACACAAAAAAACTTTTTTAAGAAACTTTTTTAAGAAAATCTTTTCAGAAATTTAATATGTCAAAGGGGGAAAAAAGAGATTGAAAAAAGATTTGTTCATTTTCTGGTAAATTTATGTTTGATCTTAATATGAAATACATTGAAGAGATGAAATAAAAATGAGAAATCAGTTCATTTAAGTAAAACCGGTTTCATTTGGTTTCCCCTATTTGATGCGACAGTCATCCATTTAGAAGAATAGTAGTAGTGCTATTTAACCTGGAGGGGTTCGTACATTTCCCAAGAGTAAGCATTTTCTGACATCCCACCATGTAAGTTGAACACAAGAATCATTATAGTGGGGGAACCACGCACAAACCAAATCTCATACGTAGCTAGTGTTTAGAAATTGCGTGAACATCCTCGTCATTCTTATTTTGAGATGCGTCAAGCACAAAACAGTAAACCCAGCCCTGTCGCTTTTACAAGAGGGGACCGGTGCTGTCTGGAGGGTGGCCTCCTGAGATTATTTATACCTTCCAAGCTTTCTAGCACGTATATGATCAAAATGTTTGGGGCTTTCCATAAGATTTTGGGAAAATCCTATAGACGTTGACGCGAGCAGCTAATTGATCTGGTAGGCCTCTCCTACCATTTAAGTATGGACTAAAGTGTAGTGTTACATGTCATCGACTGCGCAGGATTCCGTCCTTAAGCATCCCGGGTCGTCGCAGATGGCCAACAGGTGGTTCTATTGGTGGGTCTTACCCGTCTGCGAAGGTGCAGTCGGTGTATTCTAACGCCCCAGCTGATAAGCTGATCAAAGATCGTGTGACACGATAAGTTCTTTTGTTGGCGTCAACTAATATTTTTAACGAAAAAATAAGGGTAGAATTTTTTTGTGTTAGCTTAGTTAGTTTTGGTTTAGGTGTAAAATGCAAAAATCAAAATATCAAATACATTTTTGGGTTTGCAGATTGTTTATATATAGAGAAAAGGTTGCATTGCTGACCTGAAGTAGAGATGACATGTTTATTTAGCCGTCAAAAGTGTGGCCTTGGGTTTCGCACTTAGTTCACCTAAGTCCAATGACAGATATAGATAGAATTCTTTTTTAAATAAAATTTACATTTTTGAAAACAAACAGACAGTCAGGCACGCAGACACCGACACGAACATTCGGGCACCTTGGATAGTCGGGTTCGGGTCGCAAAAACGAACTTTGTCTCAGGCAACGGGAATTTCTAAATTGCCACTAGGAAAAAATGACTTTTGCTGCTAAAATTAATTCCAGGATTTCCCCTAAAACAAAACGCCAGACAAAACTACCCATCCTTTCTTTTATTTATCCAAACAAATGTGCAAAACATACCCATATATTACTCTTATTCATACATATGAATAAAAACAGTTTATTGTTGATGGTGGGTTGCCTGATTTTTGAGAGTTGCCAGCAAACCCGGCAGCTCATTTCTACTAATTTCTCAACCCGCCACAAAGAAATTCCGACAGAGTTGCGTCGATCCCAATTCTGCAGAGGGCAACGAAAGAGCAGCTGGCCGTAGGCTCATGTGGTAGTCACAGAGATAACTCGTACCGTGACCAGCAATGGTAAATGCTGTGTAAAATCATTGAAGATTTTACTCGAATACAAATCAGTCCGAATTAATATGATCAAAACTTTAAATCTTGTTTGACTATTGAAAGTGCTCAAAAACCCCTTAAGTAGATTAATCCGGATTTCTGAAAGAAGATTCTTTGATTTCCGTGTCTTTTCCGCTTTCAATATATTTATGACTCGCAAAATTATGTCAATAAATATCTACATTCAGCAACTTCAGCATTATAAAATCTTATAGATTTTTCTTCTCTCCATAATACACTCAGGTGAAAATAGATGAGAAATAGAGATGTTGACAATTTTTTTAAGGCTGAAAACAGCTGAGACATATTCTGTTAAAACCATTAATTCATAGTCAATTCCATCTGCAATATTGACATGTCAATAAAGGTTTTGCTATGTTCCATAAGATTTCCACGAAGAAAATGGAAACATTTTTATTGCATTCTATTGTCAATATATTCTTTCTAAATACACATAATCCTATTCTCTCTCTCCCTCACTCTCTCTATTTATCTATTTCAAGTTCTCTCTCTCACACACACTGAATCTATTTAACTCTCTCTGTCCATCGATTTATCTATTTCCCTCTCTCTCTCTCACTCCCACTCTCACTCCCTCTTTCTCTCTCTCTCACCCTGATTCTGTCACTCTCTCTCTACTTATCTATTTCACTTTCTCTGTTACCCTCTATCTATCTATCTATTTCACTCTCTCCCTTTCTATTTATCTATTTCATTCTCTATCTATCAATCTCTCTCTCTCTCTCTCTCTCTCTCTCTCTCTATCTATCTATCTATCTATCTATATATATATATATATATATATATATATATATATAATCTGTTAACGCAATTAAAAGTGGTATTGAAAGTTTCACGCTTTTCGTCGATCTTCAGGCAATTAAATAAAGAATTATATTTAATTGCCCGAAGATGGTCGAATAACGTGAATCTCTGAGTAACATTGTCAGCATTGGAATTATATTTCTCTCACTCGATATCTTTCAATATCCACTGATAAATAAAGTTCCATCTTTCGAAAGAATCGACGATTCAGCATTTCAGAGTCTCTCAGTCTTTGTAAGAAGATTTCTCGCGTTGGAGTTCAAATCCCCGAAGCGACTGTTTGCATTTCACATAGCGCTAATACCCTAGGGAAAGATATGCTACTCTCTCCCAGCTATGGGTAAATTATGCCATACTGGGATCTTCAATAAAGAGAAGAAAAACTCTAAATTCAAACCTGTTAACCCCCGCTCAAAAAAAATTACCTTCTATCCCCTCCTGCTTTTGCAAATGGGTTGGGTATATAAGATATCGATTACGGAAACACACTTTCCATGTCATGTGGATTCTTCATCATAAAATTAACGCAAGAACAGATTCAAATTTCTTTTTTCAATTTTTAATTTTTCTTTTATGAACGGGACATCCTTAAATGCTAGACAATATTTTTTACTAGGATTTGACTTATGTGAGAACAATCTCTCTATTTAATAATTACAATATATTTACACTACGTAGTGGTGTATATATATTGTAATTATTAAATAGAGAGATCATCTTCACATAAAGATAAAGTGCGCAACACAGACGTGCTGGACCAAGCAAACATGAACTGCATGTTCGCTATTTCCAGTGAGAGGCACCTGCACTGGCTTGGTTATGTCAGAGGGATGGACAAAGGCCGCATCTGCAAAGATCTACTGTATGGCGAATTAGTAGAAGGCTTCCGAACGGTAGGGAGACCACACCAACGCTTTAAAGGCGTGTCTGCTATAAAGATGTGAAGACATGCCACATCAACACCAACATTTGAGAAGTTGGTGCAGACAACCGAGCAGCCTGGCCCTTCCTAGTCAAACACGGCACGAAAAGGAGTAAAACAGAGATGAAAGTAGCCATCACAGTAAAGAGAGCCAGAAGGAAGGAGAGACAGCTTCATCTCCAGCAAGCCTCACTGTTTGTGTGCATTTACTGAATCAGACTGCCATTCAAAAAGTGACCTGCTCAGCCACACACGCAGATGCAGATAAAGAAAAAAATTGGACAAAATGCCATCTTTTTTAGTAGACGGAAGGATTTCAACATCTATACACACACATCTATATATTGGGTTGGTGCATAATTATTGCGGCCTTTTTCAATAAATTTTATTCAACGAAAAGAATAACAATATTTAACAAAGTATTTTTTATCGAAGAGTTCGTGGGGGACACACTCATCCAAATTCGTGGGGTGACACCAACCAAGTTCATGGGGGACCCACTCAGCCAATTTCCATACTTTTCCGAGCTTTTTGAGACGATGAACGATTGTCGAATGGTCCACATTGAAGTCTTTGTCCAACATTGTCTTTATCAAGTTTTCTTCTCCTTCCAAAAATGCCTTGTCGATGAAATTTCATGGTCGACTTTATCCTTTTTCATCTTCGAGTTTTGTTTCCTCCGATTTGAATTTCCTGAATCAACTTGGCGTTTACTGATTATCCCTTCAACAAAAAAGTTCAATGAGATCTCGAAATGACTGCGCTTCATTCCAAATTTTCTCGAAGTAGTAGAGCATAATATAATAAACGTAGATATGATTTTCATTATGCATTCTGAAAAAAGATGATTATTTTTATGAAACAAATGAAACAATTGTTGAATAAAATTTGTTGAAAAAAGCCGTAATAATTATGCACGAACCCATTATATATATATATATATATATATATATATATATATAGAGAGAGAGAGAGAATAACATCATATAAAGTGGAGGGGGAGTTCAGAGGATAGTGATTTGTGTGGAAAGATGAGAAGAGGAGGTTGCTAGATGCTTGTTGGGAAAGGGGGGAGAAATGGGCGAAATTCTTGGTTAGGGGAGAGTTTGATTTATTGCATGGGGATGATATGGAGCAAGGTGGTGTTGGGTGTCATTAGATTAGGCCGTCAGAGACAGACAGACAGACAGACTATCCTATCCTATCATTAGGAATACTGATATACAGCTGTACTATTTTTACGTATTATTTTCAAATTTTCCTCACATTTAATAAAACTAAGAGAAGAATTGAGGAAATGAAAAAACATGAAAGGGTCTTGTCTTTTGAAATAAACACTTTAAGCGAACGGTGATTAGTTGTCAATTACGATGGTTCAAATAGAAAGCAGAGAAAAATCCGATCACTTTGAATATTGTTCAGAATTCAGACATTTAAAAGCTACAATATGAAGAGCACTCCATTAGCTAAAAAAAAACACAGAAGGGCTTCTTTATGGATTTAAGTTAACAAACATCATCTGTCTGTTTGCCTCGAAAAATCAGCAAACTAAGTTTGAATTCTTGCCAAGGTCTTGTGTGTGTGTGTGTGTGTGTGTGTGTGTTTTATTCATCTTAGTAGGATATTAATCCAGTTTGTGTTGTCATGTCACCAGATGCATCGACAATCGTCTCGTTAGTATTCTAGCAGAATAGTGGACCAAGAAGAAGAGTGCAAGAAGATCAGATCTTTACCCCTCCCCCATAATATCTGTATTATATTCATTAACCGTATTGTTCCCAAATGCGGAACTTATATTCCTTCTAGCTTCAGTTCTATTATCTGCTAGCTCGGCTCATACAAGTGGAAAACAGGAACACATTTAGTTAAACTATATATATATATATATATATATATATATATATATATATATATATGTGTGTGTGTGTGTGTATGTATATATATTATATGAATATATAGATAGATACAGACATACTCTATGTCTTCTCTGCTTACTCTCTCTTTATTTTCTCTCTCTCTCTCTCTTCACAAGAAAACTGCGTGCTGTCCTGAGCAAAACCTGGAAGCAGCAATCCACAAAAGTAGGTGTAAGACCACTTGCCTCCTATCACACAAACCGTCCAAGTAAAACAAGGAAGATTACTTTGAAAACCTACATGGGCACACAGACCGACCAGCAAAAATCAACACCAATCAGCTCTGTGCGGATTCTGATGCGATAGTGACGATTCGCGAGGGAGTGTCATGGGTATCCGTGCTGTCAGCGCGACGTGATGATGATGATATATATATATATTCAGGGTGCAATTGATAAATTGTCTGAATTACGCTGAAATGAAAATAACATTTGCATCTCACTTTATCAGATCCAAAATGACATGAAAATATCTGGAAATTCAATAAACAGAATTTATTCAAAGTAATTGCTTCAGCCACAATCCTCAGACAACTTCAGAATCTCCTTTTACAACGGTCACCATGTTTAAATTGGTAAATGCCACCGTTATTGTCTTCATTTCTTTTTTGGTGTTGCATGGAGTTTTGTGGGTCACTCTCTCTCCCCCCACCCCACACATGATTATCAAGGGAATTGTACTTTGGGGAGTTAAGCGGCCAGATATTAGGGGTGATGTGGTCACAGAAAGTTTCTGATAGCCAAGCCTGGGTTCCCTTGCTTACGTAGCCTGTCACACGGTTGTGTTGCTGGCGTAGCGTATCCCTGTGGTGTGCCATTGAATAATGAAACCAAAATAAATCTTGTAGAGAGAGAGAGTAGGGAAATATGGAAAGAGGGGGTGAGTGCGCAGAAGCAATAACAATGTTTCAATCGAACATAATGAAAAGAAGGAAAGAAAGAAAAAAAGAGTGAGAGAATAAAATCAAGATTATACTTTTTACATATTGAACTATTTAGCAATAGCTCTTAAGTAAATATATCAAATGTTGTTATAATCAAATTATCATACTGTGGTGTATCCACAGGTCTTTCTAGTTTCGAATAATTGCTTGTAAAATTTTAACACTAAAAATAATTGTAGAAATCATTAGGTAGTCATAAAGAAGAGAAATCTTTAACGATGTAAACTTTAGGATTTCAAGAGATTTCTATTCATTTTACTGAGATCACGGAGTGGAAATCGGGATTTTTGTTTACAGAAAAACTGAATTTTGTTGGTTTCTTAAAAAAGATAAAGACAGAAAGAAATTTCAGTGTTAAAGGCAGCTGAAGTATATATAAAAAAAAACTTTGTTTTTTTGAAATTTGATTTTTAGATAATTTAATCATGAAATTTTACTAATTTCAAAATTTTTATTCGATTTATTTACTCAAATATTTTAGGACAAATATTTATTTCATAAAAATGTAATAACCATTCGTATCAGTCATCGCCACTCGTAGGTCCCGAATTCAGAATTTGTACAGAATTGATTGGATGTTTTTTGCTGGTCCAAGTGTAATTCTACTAGTACATATATATTTTCCTATCTCATTTCCACCCACTGTTATCAGGAGAATTACTTTCAAAAATAAAATCACTTTGTTATTAAAACTATTATAATATCACTGTCAATTTCACTCTTGACTATGGAATTTATGATGTCGATTTTACATATCCGTGACTGTCATTAAGGATTTCCGATCAATTCTACATTGTTAGCTAACTTTTCCCGCCTGCTTTTTTGTGAGAATGAATAATAATGAGACAGAAGAACTGAGAAAGACTTTTGACCTTTTTTGGCCAATCAGCTGGTTTGTCTATCTGCATTTATCACAGTAATCAGCAATCACGAGTTGGGGAATTTGTAAATCTACAACAACCAGTGATCAAATTGTCAACATTTCAGAGCAGTCATCAAAAAAAAAAAGAAAAAAAAAAAGGAAAATTACAGTGTTAAGATAGATGGACACGTCGATAAAAGTGTATTTGTTTTTTTATATTTTGTTTTTTGTCTGTAAGAAACAGCAATCTGACTGCGATCAAAAGACGTGTGAATATTGTCATGAACGTAAAAAGATAAAAGAAAATCATTTTTGTTGTTTGGACGCTAATTGATTCAGTTGAATTTTTCTGTCATGTCATTTGTTTTTTGCTTTTGTTTTTTCGTTTTTTGTAGGATAATGTTTTGCATTATTTTATTTTTTTACAAAGAAAGCCCTTAGCCAACCAAATATGGTGGCTCTCCACGTCTGCAAAAAATTATCTCCCTGGTCTAGTGCTAGCGAAAAGAGGATATACTCCCTCGCAGTCCGACTGATACCGACAATAGGTCATTACTGATATTTAAGCTATGAATTAGACGAATTGAAAATAAAAATGTTTTGTCTGAAATAAAATCTGGTTGATACTAGCATTATTTACTTAAAAGTAAATAATGATTCTAAGGAATGAACAATGGAGATTACTTTATCAATTTAAACTTCATTTGAAATAAAAAGTAAAATTTGGCGGAGTGGCCTATTGTCAATATCGGCCGGACAGCGAGGGAGTCTATTCCCTTTTGCTACCACTAGACCGTTGAGATGGTTTCCGTTATGGCGGAGCGCAACATCTACAGTTGTTTCCCCAGTTTACCGTACAGATCAGATTAACCAATCGGTGTTACTCATACTCTGAGTTGGAAGGGACAAGTATCGAAGAAGGAAACTTGCGATTCCTAGGGTAGGGCTGAACCTACTGAGCAAAACTGGCCCCTTTCTATTCTTATAGTTGGCAGGAAAAATCCGATTGATATAATTGCAATTTCAATAAATCGTAGAAATAAATCATTATATTCATTGAAGATTATTTCCGTGTTAAAACTAAATAATTATAGTAAAAATTACAACTGATTACAAAAGATTAAATGATGGAGACTGATGAAACAAACGGCATTGCCATTTTTGCGGATTTCACGTTGAGTTGAAATACCAATTCTGCGCATCAATCTCTATTGCAACTAAATGAGGAACAATGTGGCCACTAATCCGATAAGGTTAACTTCAGAAGTTCAGTTCGGTATAGAATTGATCTATTGAGTTAAGATTTACTGGGAAAATGAGTAAAGAACCGAGGTTAATGGTAGAAACAGAATTGCCCTTTTTGCGGTTTTTCATATTGATTTGAATGACCAACTCTTTAACTCAACCTCGACTCGCAACCAAATGAGGAAAAATGTGGCCACAACTCTTATAAGGACTAATTAAAAAAAAGTTAGCTATAGTATTGGCCCATTGATTAAAGGTTTTACCTAAAAAATGACTAAAGATCAGAGGCTAACAAAAGAAAAGAAATTGCCGTTTTTCTGGGCTTTGACATTGATTGTAATAAACAATTCTGCCCCACAATATTAACTCGCAAACAAATAAAGAAAAATGTGGCCAGCACGCTGATGAGGAATTCTTCTGAGATTCAGTGAGCTATAAAATGTGCATTTTGAGTTAGTCCTTACGGAGAAAATAACTAAAGAAACGTGGTAAACTGTAAAAACGAATTGCAAATGATGCAGTCTTTCAATTGATTTAATTACCGAATTCTGCGTACCAATCTAAAACTCACAACCAAATGTGGAACAATATGGTCAACACTCCGATGAGGAACACTTCAGGAGTTCAGTGAGCTAAGTATTGGCCCCTTGCATTAGCCTTTACTGGGAAAATAAGCAAAGAACTGAGCTTAACTGTAGGAATGGAATTGCCGTTTTTGCGGTTTTTTGACATTGATTTAATTAGCAATTGTGCGTATCAATATCTACTGAGAACAAAATGAGGAACACTTCAGGGTTCAGTGAGCTATAGTATTGACCCCTTGCATTAGCCTTTACTGGGAAAATAAGCAAAACCGAGCTTAACTGTAGGAATGGAATTGCCGTTTTTGCGGTTTGACATTGATTTAATTAGCAATTTGCGTATCAATATCTACTGAGAACCAAATGTGGGAACAATGTTGGCCACCCTCCGATGAGGAACACTTCAGGAGTTCAGTGGCTATAGTATTGCCCTTGCATTAGCCTTTACTGGGAAATAAGCAAAGAACCGAGCTTAACTGTAGGAATGGAATTGCCGTTTTTTGCGGTTTTTGACATTGATTTAATTAGAAATCTGCGTATCAATATCTACTGAGAACCAAATGCGTAACAATATGGTCAACACTCCGATGAGGAACACTTCAGGAGTTCAGTGAGCTATATTATTGACCCTTGCATTAGCCTTTACTGGAAAATAAGCAAAGACCGAGCTAACTGTAGGAATGGAATTGCCGTTTTTGCAGTTTTTGACATTGATTTAATTAGCAATTGTGCGTATCAATATCTACTGAGAACAATGTGGAACAATATGTCACCCTACGATGAGGAACACTTCAGGAGTTCAGTGAGCTATATTATTGACCCCTTGCATTAGCCTTTACTTGGAAAATAAGCAAAGAACCGAGCTTAACTGTAGGAATGGAATTGCCGTTTTTGCGGTTTTTGACATTGATTTAATTAGCAATTCTGCGTATCAATATCTACTGAGAACCAAATGTGGAACAATATGGTCACCCCTCGATGAGGAACACTTCAGGAGTTCAGTGAGTATAGTATTGACCCCTTGCATTAGCCTTTACTGGGAAAATAAGCAAAGAACCGAGCTTAACTGTAGGAATGGAATTGCCGTTTTTTGCGGTTTTTGACATTGAATTTAATTAGCAATTCTGCGTATCAATATCTACTGAGAACCAAATGTGGAACAATATGGTCACCCTCGATGAGGAACACTTCAGGAGTTCAGTGAGCTATAGTATTGACCCCTTGCATTAGCCTTTACTGGGAAAATAAGCAAAGAACCGAGCTTAACTGTAGGAATGGAATTGCCGTTTTTGCGGTTTTTGACATTGATTTAATTAGCAATTCTGCGTATCAATATCTACTGAGAACCAAATGTGGAACAATTGATCACCCTCCGATGAGGAACACTTCAGGAGTTCAGTGAGCTATAGTATTGACCCCTTGCATTAGCCTTTACTGGGAAAATAAGCAAAGAAACGAGCTTAACTGTAGGAATGGAATTGCCGTTTTTTGCGGTTTTTGACATTGATTTAATTAGAAATTCTGCGTATCAATATCTACTGAGAACCAAATGCGTTAACAATATGGTCACCCTACGATGAGGAACACTTCAGGAGTTCAGTGAGCTATATTATTGACCCCTTGCATTAGCCTTTACTGGGAAAATAAGCAAAGAACCGAGCGTAACTGTAGGAATGGAATTGCCGTTTTTGCCTTTTTGACATTGATTTAATTAGCAATTCTGCGTATCAATATCTACTGAGAACCAAATGTGGAACAATATGGGTCACCCTCCGATGAGGAAACTTCAGGAGTTCAGTGAGCTATATTATTGACCCCTTGCATTAGCCTTTACTGGGAAAATAAGCAAAGAACGAGCTTAACTGTAGGAATGGAATTGCCGGTTTTGCGGTTTTTGACATTGATTTAATTAGAAATTCTGCGTATCAATATCTACTGAGAACGCAATGTGGAAACATAATGGTCACCGTCTCGATGGGAACACTTCAGGAGTTCAGTGAGCTATAGTATTGACCCTTGCATTAGCCTTTACTGGGAAATAAGGCAAAGAACCGAGCTTAACTGTAGGAATGGAATTGCCGTTTTTTGCGGTTTTTGGACATTGATTTATTGCAATTCTGCGTATCAATATTACTGAGAACAATGTGGAAACAATATGGTCACCCTCGATGAGGAACACTTCAGGAGTTTCAGTGAGCTATATTTTTGGACCCTTGCATTAGCCTTTACTGGGGAAATAAGCAAAGAACCGAGCTTAACTGTAGGAATGGGATGCCGTTTTTGCAGTTTTTTGACATTGATTTAATTAGGAGTCTCAGCTGATATTGATTACGCCAAACTTTGCTAATAATCAATGTACAAAACCGCAAAAAACACTGGGCAATTTCCATATCTACAGTTAGCTCGTTTATTTGCTATTTTCCCAGTAAAGGCTTAATGCAGGGTTTCAATACTATAGCACTGAATCCTAATTCACTCATCGAGAGGGTTTGACTTCATATTGATTCCAACATTTGTGTTCTCAGTAGATATTGATACGCAGACCACTTGGCTTTATAACTCAATGTATAAAAGCAAAAACGCAAATTCCAATCTAAGTCTCGGTTCTTTGCTTATTTCCCAGTTAAAGGCTAAAGCAACGGGGTAATATTACTATAGCTCACTGATCCTAGAGTGTTCTTATCGGAGGCAGTGACATATTGTTACACATTTTGGTTCTATTAGATATTGATAGCAGAACATTTAGTATTAAATCACATGGTCAAAAAACCTGCAAAAAAACGGCCTACCACTTCCTACAGTTAAAGCTCGTTCTTTGTATCTTTGCCAGTAAAGGCTATGGCAAGGGCGTCAAATACTATACGTCATCTGACTCCTGAAGTGTTCCTCTATCGGAGGTGGCTTCTATTGATTCCCATTTGTGTTCTCACGGAGTATGATAATTGTACGCAGAATTGCTAATTAAATCCCACGTCACATCAAACCGGCAACAACGGGGCAAATTCCATTCCTACAGTTTAAGCTCGGTTCTCTTGTCTTTTCCCAGTAAAGAGCAATAAGCAACGGGAAGTCATACTATAGTCACTGAACTCTGAGTGTTCCTCCTCAATCGTAGGGACCGTATTATATGCTTTCCACATTGGTTCCAGTCTTAGGATATTGATACGCAGAATTGTATTAAATCAATGTCACAAAACCGAAAATAACCGTCAATTCATTTCTACAGGTTAAGCTCCAGGTTCTACTGCTATATTATTCCCAGTAAGCTAATTGCAACGGGTCAATTCACTAATACGTCACTGAACCTCCTGAAGTTTTCCTCATCGGACGAGGGTGACCAATTTTGTTCCACCATTTTGGTCTCAGTAGCTAATTTTGTATAGCGCAGAATTTTAAGTAAACTCAATGTCAAAAAACCGCAAAAAACGGCAATTCCATTCCTACCAGTTTAAGCTCGGTTCTTTGTTATTTTTCCAGTAAAAGGCTAATGCAATGGTCATAATACTAGTCTCACTGAATCCGAATGTTCCTCATCGAGTAGGTGATCAATTGTTCCACATTTGGTTCTCAGTAGATATTTTGAATTAACGCCAATTGCTTAATTAAAATCATGTCAAAACTGCAAAAACGGCAATGTCCATTAACTACAGTTGAACGCACGGTTCTTATTGCTTATTTTTCCCCAGTAAAAGGCTATGAAGGAGCGCGTCAATAATAACAGTCACTGAACTCCTAGATGTTCCTTATGGAGGTGATCCATATTGTACGCATTTGGTTGTCGCTGACTGTAGATATTTGAATACGCGACAATTTTAATTAAATCAAGGTCAAAAACCGCAAAAAACGGGCAATTCATTCTACAGTTAAGCCGGTTATTTGCTTATTTTCCCAGTAAGTGCTAATGTCAGCGGTTCATACTATAGCCACTTGAACTCCTGAATGTTCCTCATCGAGAGTTGTATGGCACTATTGTTCCACATTTGGGTTCTCAGTTAGATATTTGATACGCAAATCGCTTCATTTAAATCNCAACAGAGAGATACCAAACGGACTTGCATTCGAGTTTGTTTTTTAAATCCCAGCACGGCTTAAACCGGGATTCCTAAAATTTTTATAGAAGGGTTCATTTTTTTCGCAACTGAAAAAAACGGTTGGGGAAGACCGAAGGAACCGGAAAATAAGTTTTTTTTTTTTTTTTATTAAAATTAAAGAAAAAACCGAGAAAAAAAAGGGGGAAAAAAAAAAACCCCCCCCAGGTTTTAAAAAAAAAAAATGGGTTTTTTTACATTTTTTTTTAATTGGGTGATGTGTAAAAAAAATAAACCACAAAAAACCATTTTTTTCACTCTTTATTTTTGTTTTTTTGGTTTTCCCATATGGGCGATGTCTTAAAAAATCAAGAATAGCAAACATACAATTCCAAAATGTGTAATGCTGTTTTTTGGTTATTGATGAGGTTCTTCTTAAGACTAAGGAGTTTTTGTGGAGTATGAAAAGATTGGATAATATTTTCGAATTTAGATTCCAAACAGATTTTATGAAGAGTTTTAATAAGTCATTTAGTAAAGTCATAGAGAATACATGTAAGCCGCAACATAAAATTGACGTTTTAAGTTATAAAAACGAGAAGGAAGGGCGTGAATAAAGTATCAGAACTAAATAATTATATTATATATATATTTATATATATCTATATATAATATATATATATATAGTGAGAGAGACGAGAAGGACAGACGATCTTGCTTTTGCTTGACAGTAACAAGTCATTAAATCGCTCCAAGAGAGTCTCAGGGTTTGGGAGCATATAGTATATATATATATAGTATATATATAATGAGTATATATACCTGAAAGGAATCAATAAACTGTTACCTACAATGTTTCACCGGAAAACGGCTCATGCAGAGATTGATGTAGCCGTGTTAGGTTGAGAATTAGTGCTTAATGTTCTTTCTGACCCGTTTCTACGTCCTTGATCATTTTGGCTTGTACTTAGGGTTTCATCATTTTCTACATATATATACTTCGATAAAACACTTGTCGTATATTTTTTTCTTTTGACGCCTTCGTACGATACTGATGATTTATTTTAGAATGGTATCTGGTGTTTTTGTCTTTTTTATTTTTATTCAGAAATCAGTTGTACTTTCTTTTTATTTTAAGCTGCATTATCTGCTCGGGGTTTTTTCCAGCATCTCTATATATTAAAAATGTTATGGTTTGCAGAAATTTGGAAAAAATATTTTCCAAGCAATAAGCACTATAATTCTCTAAAACGACACGTGAACTGGAGGGGAAAAAATCAAGATAATCTTTGGGTCAGTCGATCAAGGATAAAAAGGGAAAAACTTGACATACACGAGAGTTTAAGTATTAACCTATTGCAAAAATCCCTTGGAATATAAAGCAAGGGATTAGAGATATGCTGTCAAAGATCAGTTAGAGCATTGGAATTGGATATTGTCATCACATGGAATTAATGTTCATTTGATGAAGGAAGCGAATAATGCTACGCAAAATATGTCCATTGATATGGCGGGAAGGGAGAAACCCTAAAGTATTCTAGAAACTGAATGATATAAGGCAGCAACAAGAAACAAACGTAATATAACTGTAAGTAGTTTTTACCAGGAGCTATTTAATAGAATATAGAGACTACCTAAGAATGAGTCCTAAGCAAAAGTGGGAAGACCTTTGATCATAATATGGCAAGTATCTTTTTTAACGGTCCAGATAATAGATATATTGAGTTAAAAAACTTTTAAATTGAGTTTTTAACTTTGAGATACACATCAGCATGAATAGAATAAGACGTGCTTCAGCATTAAAATAACAAGCGAGAGTACGTAAATTCCCAACAAAGCAAACGAAACCTAAAGCAAGACTGAAGTATGGATTCAGAGCATTATAAAGTAAGTTTACAGATAATAGAAGAATTCTTAAAAAAGGAAAGTCCACTTGCTTCGAGTTTTGGACAATATTCGGTATTGTGTGAAGAGCCAAGGTGATTGGTATAGAAAAAGTCAAACAATTGATAAGATATATATGAATATCCCTCTACGAACAAAAGCAATATACAGTTCTAGCTAAAACAACATATTACAGCCTGGTACACGATGAGCACTAAGATTCGATCGGGGATTTCTATTATTTCAATTCTCTTTAATATTTTGTGAACTCTTATGAAGATACCAAGTCTCTTCCATACAAAACTTCATTTAGATGAACGGCTGATAAGTAACACACTCGATTTCGCATATTGTGGTGTATTAAGGCTCGTCTTTCGAATCATTAATAAATGAATAGCGAGTTCAATCTTCGCTGGATGATCTAATCTTGTGTCCTATCCTAACGTGACGAATAATTGGGCAATATATACATGTGCGACAACAATATCTTCTATATTTGAGAAGATAAAACTCTTGACCCAAGAATCGAAAAGTCTTTCGAAATAGGATATGAAAAATAGAACGTTCTAGATTCTCATCGAGTTAAATTCCTGGTGGATAACAAACAATATCTACTTCGTTAGCAAAAACAGCTACTAATTCCCTAATTGACTATCACTGTCGAACATTAGATTTTCACTGCAAACCCCCGAAATCACAGCCAAATTTTATTTAGTTCTTAAAGGGGTGAGGGAGAAGTCTACTAAAGATTCCTTTATTTGTGAATAGTTCAGTATATTTCTTTAAAATCTAATAAGTATTTGATTTAGTAGTTTTTTTTTAATTTCATAAATCTCAAACCTTTTTCTCTTAGGGTCGTCCATTTTGTTAAAAGTCTGTGCATGTATTTAAGTTTTGTTGTTCGATTTAGAACAAAATTATCATTTTTTTTAAATTCCACTGATTTGAATTTTCTTGCTGACTTGTCTTTGTGAGAATAATAGACATGGTTATTTTAAGTTTTCACCTGAGAATTACTAAAAATGTCATCAATTAAAAGAGAATAAGATATTTTCACAAATTTTCTTCAAAAATACAGATTGCAAAACAAGAAGAAAATGAAGAGAATATAGAAACTTAAATTGATATTTCTCCTTTTAATATAATTTCTTTAGAATTTTTTTGGTTTGGTTTGTTTTGGCGGCATATCAACCTCAGTGGGTCATTTAATGCCGATAAAGTTTTGAAATAAATCAATTCTTAATGGATAATACAATTTTTTTATAAATACATTTTATATTTAACCATAGATGGGACCTAACAGGTACTACCACTCCGGGTCAGAGTGGACCAGGGAGCAATGGTGATGAAGGGGTGCTCCACATTCCCCAAACCTCAAAAACTGGAACTCACCATCAGATAGAGTTTAACGTCATTCCAGGACATGTAGACCCGCAGCCACGCCTTCTAGCACCCATATGATAAAAAAGGGGTTGGGGCTTGCCATAAAAGCAATAGGGTTGGGAAAATCATATAGGTGCTAGGGCTTGACGTGACCAGCGATTGATCGGAGGAGGGCCTCTCCGACCGCCGTCTAGCCCAAGATAGGGCCAAAGTGGAGTATTGCATGTCAGGAACTGCTCATCCACCTGGGCTCTATCCTTAAGCATCACGGGTCGCCACCACGGCCAACAGGTGGCCCATTGGGGGAGTCTTACCCTCTGCAGAGGTGCAGTCGGTGCATTCTAACGCCCCAGCCGACAGGGCGGTCTTTAGAATTTCTTTTTTTGCGAAACATGCCATTCTAATGTTCAGTATTATCTGCTTTTTCTTAAATTTATTATGATGGAGATTGTGTGTTTGTCTGTCTGTAACCAAAACATCAAATTCTCCTTGATTATTATTCTTATTTAAACACAATTATGAATAACATTGCCTTACATTAATAATCATTATCATTTCTTCGGACCCATGAAAGGTTGAGAGTAAACATTATTCCAGTGACGAGGAAGTGAAATGTTTAGTAAAGAAGTGGCTCAAAGAACAGTCAACACAATTTTACGGAGCAGGGATACATGCTTTCATTCGAAGGTGAAAAACTGCTATTGAAAGAAACGGTGATTATGTGGAGAAGTAGGAATGTAATGTACAAAGAACCAGCTTCATTTTGATATATGATACATGTTCCTGTGTTGGTAATTATACCTGTTAAACAAAATGGCATTATTTTTTGACTCACCTATGTGGAGAAGTAGGATGGGATCCACAGAAGACCAGCTTCATTTTGATCTATGATAAATGTTCATGTGTTGGTGATTATACCTGTTCTGAACAAAATGGCATTACTTTTTGACTACCCTCGTGTAATATATATATATATATATGTGTGTATATATATATATATATATATATATATATGAGGTCTGTCCATACATATTCATTGTGATTTTCAGCTGATCAATCAATAAAGTAGACCATTATACAATTCACTTGTTCGTTGCTGTCAGAATCACAGATGAGTAATTTCTTTTTCTTTTTTATTTGAAAGTTTGAAGCTTTTGCTCTGACACGTCGTCGTCGTCGTCGTCGTCCAGTCCAAAATTTATGAAGCAAACAAACAACATCAAAGGAAAGGAAGTCAAAAGCGAAAGTCAAAAGAGCAAATAAATGTCGACCATTTCTTTCGATCTTTTTTTTTCCCTTGAAGTTCAGAATTTGTTTCTGACGCTAAGATTCTGCTTCTTTGTCCAATTTACCTTATAGGTACTAACAAACAACCAGATGTTTAGGTAATTCGCTAATCGCTAGGATTGCCAAGGTTGAAAATGAGTGAAAAAGCATTCATTCTATTAAAGAGCTCATCATTAGTGTTAGCAGTGTGACCACATACTAAAAGTAAGTACTTTAATAACTTGATCTCCCTGTGCCCGACAAGACTTTTATATAACAATAATTTTTTAATCTTCTTAATTTCCAGATAGTGTGTTATTTTTTGCTTTTGTTTTTGGATTTTCATAGCTTTGATGAGTCCTAAACAAATGGCTCTCATAGCTAAGTCAGTAAACCAAACGGTTCGATTAACTACACTTGTGATACAGCAAAATAGCGCTCAGTCCGAAATGTTGAGTTTATAGTAAAATAGCGCTCACTCCGAAATGTTGAGTCCATAGTAAAATAGCGCTCACTCCGAAATATTGAGTTCCTATTAAATAGCGCTCACTCCGAAATGAGTTTATAGTAAAATAGTGCTCACTCCGAAATATTGAGTTTATAGTAAAATATCACTCAGTCCGAAATATTGAGTTTACAGTAAAATAGCTCTTAGCCCGAGTTTACCGTTTCAAAGGGTTAAACTGATAGTTTTGGCGTACATCAACAATGTTGCTACTGTATAAGGATACTGTCTAATCGGGAATGTGCAACAAGTTTTCATATTAAAAGAATACTTATAAGGTGATAGGCAAATATCTATGTAATGAGAGAAAGTAAGGAACAAATACTGGCTAGTAATAAATAAGTTAATTTAAAACCGGTTCAGTGGCTGAAAACACTGGACACAGGAACGGAGAGTATGTTGGTCAATCTTTTCAGTAATCTATGAATTGTATGCCTCAGACCATTTTCTTTTTCTTACTTCAATTCTGCCACTGTATAAGGATAGAGATACCACATAATCGAGAATGTGCTACAAGTTTCAGATTAAAAGAATACTTAAAAGGTGATAGTAGGAACAAACATTGTCTTGTAATAGTGAAGCTAATTTTAAACATAAAGTTGAGTCACCGTGGCGTAGTGGCTAACGGCTGGACTGCGACTTTGTAGTAAGCGAGTTCAAACTCCAGTCGTGTTATTACGTTCACTTTCGGACTAATGCCCTTGCAAAAGCTATTAATCCCTCAGCTATGCGTCAAATGGTATTATCACTGTTATTCTACCAGGATGGCTTTGGTATTAAATAAATCATGAAGCTTAATATGATATTAAAAATGAAAGCAAACTTGTAGACATGATTCATGAGTCGGATCAAAATTGCATTTAAAAATAAAATCGCAATATCTGTCCTCAAATGGGAAAAAGTCAACCTAGAGGCAATTAAATGATTAAAGTTGTTTTATGAAAAAGTAAATGATCTGAGGCAGACAATTCAAAGATTACTGAAAGGCTGACCAAGAGACTCCCCCCCTGTGTCTAGTGGTTTCGGCCATTGAACAGTAAGATATTTAATATCAGCATGATCCCAGGGTGCCATACCCAGGCAGCACCTGCCCTTGTCTAAAATCGATTGGGCTGGGTTTATTGTCTAGTACCTGAAGTGCCTCAAAAGAGGAATAGCAACGGGATTCACGCAATTCTTAAACAATAGCCACACATGAGTTTCGGTTTTTGCGTGGTTCTTCATTATAAGAATCCTTGTGTTCGACTGACAAGGTTGGATGTCAGTAAATAATTACCCTCATGAAATGTAACCAAATAATATTTATTTTTCAACATAATCCCACTCGTTTTTAATTGGTGTTGCAGTGCTTTCAATGCTTAACTGTGTGACCACTTAAGTGACAACAAATAATGTAAGCAACACGAGTTCTTTGTTTATCAAAATGACATGATTTGGTTTTAAATAATCCGAAAGGAGTTGATATGCCGTAAAACAAAAACGACCAACCAACCAACTAAAATTCATGTGTTGAACAATTGTTTCTTCTAAGAAAAAAAGACAATGGCCAAATAAATTGGAGATTATTTTATAAGTAAATTAAAATAGTAAATGGATTCCCCTCAGGATCACATCTTTTTTTCCCTGCTTCTTAAATAATGAATTCCAACAGTCAAATAACACTGAAAGCATTGTTTCTCGTTGGATTACCGAAGTTAAGCAGCGATGAGGCTGTATAATACTTAATTGGGTGAACACTTAAGCAACAGCGGGTACTGTCAGAAATCTGAGTCCTTTGTATATCTAAATGACTTGTTTCGGCATTTAATAACTCAAAAAGGGTTGATATGCCGTAGAACAAACCACCACCAACAACAACAGAATACAAGAAAATATTCAAGTTGATACGACACGTTATTCCCATAATTATTTATTAAGATTAACTTTGCTAAATATTTATAAACATAGGGCACCCAGTAATATTCTATGAAATCAACATGATCACCCTCTGCACTAAAATGAAGTAATCGATTGTCATTGAGGAGTAGCGTTGTTTTGTCACATGACCACAAATATAGATCACCTAGTGAGGATTGAACTTATAAAACAATAGAAACGACCCCGGCTGCTTTGTACATATTATACAATTATACGGCATTTAACTCTCATTCACTTTGTTGAATTGCTGAATTTGGAGATAATACAGTAATTATTGGTTATCCGGTATGGATTGAACCCAATAGTAATTATTAGTTAGATGTGCGTGTTAACCATTTAGATAATGGCCAGACACTTGACTTCCATTCACGTATGAAAAGAACTGCGATAATTGTAGGCATAAGCATATTTGATTAATGTATATTCTCTTATACTAAAGTTATTACTTACTAAGCTTTGCATTGTCTGGCACGCAGGCATTATGTTGCTTAAAGTACATTGTTATTACTCATCACCCATCTAAGTATTGAACAGGCCAGTTGTTGCTTAACTTTGGAGATCTAGCAAGGACTTGAGCTTTCAGCGAGACTTGAATGTAAGTCTTTTCTGATGTTAAAGTTAAGGGCATTTTATATAACGTAAGATGACAACAGGTGCACTTCCGGGGGTTGTTATGGTTGCATTATAAATTTGCAAGGGCATTTGTGGACCGAAATGAAAATTAGAAGAAATGTGGCAAACGGGTAGAACAATGCAAAATCGCGTAGAATTGGTTGGTTGGATTTTACGGCATGTCAACCTATTGGGTTATTTTATGCCAAATATGTTTTGTTATATTCATACTTCATGGGTACTCAGTTTTTTTTTTAAGTCAATTTTTAAACACGCTTTTAGAAATCATTTTGTTCTATTAAGCCTATAGATGGACCTTAACAGATACTACTGCTCCGGTTCAAGGTTGACCTGGGAGTAATGGTGAGGAAGGAGTACTCCACATTCCACAGAGTTCTAGAATTGGAACTTCACCATCAGATTGAGTTTAACGTCATACCCAGGACATTAAGACCCTCAGTCGACGCCTTCTAGTAATTATATATGATAAAAACGTAAAGGCAATAGGATTGGGACAATCATACAAGTGCTAGGGCTTGGCGTGACCAGACGATTGATCGGAGGAGCCCATTCCAACCACCCGTCTCGCCTAAGTAACGGCCAAATTGGAGTGTTGCATATCATGGACTGCTCAGCCACAAGGCTTTCATCGTAAAGCATCACGGGTCATCGCCACGGCAACAGGTGGCCCCATTGATGGGGTCTTATAGGAGCCGTCGGTGTATGATAAAGCCCCAGCCGAAAGAAAAGCGAATTATTGTAGGAAAAGATTTGACCAATACAAAACCGGGTAGAGCAATACAAAACCGGGTAAAGCAATAAAAAAATCGGGTATTACATGATTTTCTGCAAAATATATTTTTGTGATGAATGTCAGTATCGTGAACTTCAAAACAAATCTAATGAATTGAAATGGATTAGTTCCAAAAGAGTGTTTGCATTCCTTTTCTATCTAACAAAAAAAGCGGGAATCTGACGGAAAATCTTTTCTCATTGAGACATTATCGTAACTGTTTCTTTGTGTGGAGAGTCACTGATCATTAAATGTCGCTCATCAAGAGCAATCAACATTTTTCGGGAGAATTTAATGAAAAAATAATTAGCTCACTGAACTTCTGAAGTAGTCCTCGACGGAGTGGTGGTCACATTGTTGCTCATTTTGTTGCAAGAAGAGATTAATGCCATAATTGGTAATTCAATCAATGGTAAAGACCGGATAAACGGCAATTCCGTTTCTACCGTTAGCCTCTGTTCTTTAGACATTTTTTGGTAAAGTCTAACTAATTACACCAATTCTATAGATCACTGTAATTCTGAAGAAATCTTCATCGCAGTGGTGGCCAAATTGTTCCTCATTTAGATGCGAGTAGAGATTGATGCGATGAATTGGTAATTAAAATCAATGGGAAAGGCCGCAAAAAAGGTAATTCCGTTCTTTAGTCATCTTCCTGGTAAAGCCTAACGCAATGGGAAAATTCTATATCTTACTGAACTTCCGAAGAAGAGCTCATCAAAGTGGTGGCCAAAGTGTTACTCATTTATATGCGAGTAGAGATTGATGCGAAGAATCGGTAATTCAAATCAATTAAAGAAAGACCACAAAAAAAGGGATTCCGTTTGTACCGTTAACCTCGGTTCTTTACTCATTTAGAAATTAAAGATGAACTCAAGGCGCCAAGATAATAGCTCACTATTAATCTGTATTGTTCCTCATCGGACAGGTGACCACATTGTTCTTCATTTGGTTGCATGTAGACATTAATGCACTGAATTGGTAATTCAAATAAAGGTGAAAGACCACAAAAACGAATTCCGTTTCTACCATTAACCTCAGTTCTTTACTTATTTTGCCAGTAAAGACTAACACAATGGGCCAAAATTATAGCTCATGGAAACTACTGAAGTGTTCCTCATCGGAGGGATGACCACAATGTTCCACATTTGGTTCTCAGTAGATATTGATACGCACAATTGCTAATTAAATCAATGTCAAAAACCGCAAGAACGGCAATTCCATTCCTACGGTTAAGCTCGGTTCTTTGCTTATTTTCCCAGTAAAGGCTAACGCAAGGGGCCAATACTATAGCTCACTGAACTCCTGAAGTATTCATTATCGGAGGGGTGACCATATTGTTCCACATTTGGTTCTCAGTAGATATTGATACGCACAATTGCTAAGTAAATCAATGTCAAAAACTGCAAAAACGGCAATGCCATTCCTACAGTTAAGCTCGGTTCTTTGCTTATTTTCCCAGTAAAGGCTAATGCAAGGGGTCAATACTATAGCTCACTGAACTCCTGAAGTGTTCCTTATCGGAGGGGTGACCATATTGTTACATTTGGTTCTCAGTAGATATTGATACGCACAATTGCTAATTAAATCAATGTCAAAAAACCGCAAAAACGGCAATTCCATTCCTACAGTTAAGCTCGGTTCTTTGCTTATTTTCCCAGTAAAGGCTAATGCAAGGGGCCAATACTATACCTCAGTGAACTCCTGAAGTGTTCCTTATCGGAGGGGTGACCATATTGTTCCACATTTGGTTCTCAGTAGATATTGATACGCACAATTGCTAATTAAATCAATGTCAAAAACCGCAATTCCATTCCTACAGTTAAGCTCGGTTCTTTGCTTATTTTCCCATTAAAGGCTAATGCAAGGCGGCAATACTATAGCTCACTGAACTCCTGAAGTGTTCCTTATCGGAGGGGTGACCATATTGTTCCACATTTGGTTCTCAGTAGATATTGATACGCACAATTGCTAATTAAATCAATGTCAAAAACCGTAAAAACGGCAATTCCATTCCTACAGTTCAGCTCGGTTATTTGCTTATTTTCCCAGTAAAGGCTAATGCAAGGGGTCAATACTATAGCTCACTGAACTCCGGAAGTCTTCCTCATCGTAGGGGTGATCATATTGTTCCACATTTGGTTCTCAGTAGATATTGATACGCACAATTGCTAATTAAATCAATGTCAAAAACCGCAAAAACAGCAATTCCATTCCTACAGTTGAGCTCGGTTCTTTGCTTATTTTCCCAGTAAAGGCTAATGCAAGGGGTCAATATTATAGCTCACTGAACTCCTGAAGTGTTCCTCATCGTAGGGGTGATCATATTGTTCCACATTTGGTTCTCAGTAGATATTGATACGCACAATTGCTAATTAAATCAATGTCAAAAACCGCAAAAACGGCAATTCCATTCCTACAGTTAAGCTCGGTTATTTGCTTATTTTCCCAGTAAAGGCTAATGCAAGGGGTCAATACTATAGCTCACTGAACTCCTGAAGTTTTCCTCATCGTAGGGGTGATCATATTGTTCCACATTTGGTTCTCAGTAGATATTGATACGCACAATTGCTAATTAAATCAATGTCAAAAACCGCAAAAACGGCAATTCCATTCCTGCAGTTAAGCTCGGTTCTTTGCTTATTTTCCCAGTAAAGGCTAATGCAAGGGGTCAATACTATAGCTCACTGAACTCCTGAAGTGTTCCTTATCGGAGGGGTGACCATATCGTTCGACATTTGGTTCTCAGTAGATATTGATACGCACAATTGCTAATTAAATCAATGTTAAAAACCGCAAAAACGGCAGTTCCATTCCAACAGTTAAGCCCGGTTATTTGCTTATTTTCCCAGTAAAGGCTAATGCAAGGGGTCAATACTATAGCTCACTGAACTCCTGAAGTCTTCCTCATCGTAGGGGTGATCATATTGTTCCACATTTGGTTCTCAGTAGATATTGATACGCACAATTGCTAATTAAATCAATGTCAAAAACCGCAAAAACGGCAATTCCATTCCTACAGTTAAGCTCGGTTCTTTGCTTATTTTCCCAGTAAAGGCTAATGCAAGGGGTCAATACTATAGCTCACTGAACTCCTGAAGTGTTCCTCATCGTAGGGGTGACATATTGTTCCACATTTGGTTCTCAGTAGATATTGATACGCACAATTGCTAATTAAATCAATGTCAAAAACTGCAAAAACGGCAATTCCATTCCTACAGTTAAGCTTGGTTATTTGCTTATTTTCCCAGTAAAGGCTAATGCAAGGGGTCAATACTATAGCTCACTGAACTCCTGAAGTCTTCCTCATCGTAGGGGTGATCATATTGTTCCACATTTGGTTCTCAGTAGATATTGATACGCACAATTGCTAATTAAATCAATGTCAAAAAACCGCAAAACAGCAATTCCATTCCTACAGTTCAGCTCGGTTCTTTGCTTATTTTCCCAGTAAAGGCTAATGCAAGGGGTCAATATTATAGCTCACTGAACTCCTGAAGTGTTCCTCATCGTAGGGTGATCATATTGTTCCACATTTGGTTCTCAGTAGATATTGATACGCACAAATTGCTAATTAAATCAATGTCAAAAACCGCAAAAACGGCAATTCCATTCCTACAGTTAAGCTCGGTTATTTGCTTATTTTCCCAGTAAAGGCTAATGCAAGGGGTCAATACTATAGCTCACTGAACTCCTGAAGTTTTTCCTCATCGTAGGGGTGATCAATATGTTCCACATTTGGTTCTCAGTAGATATTGATACGCACAATTGCTAATTAAATCAATGTCAAAAACCGCAAAAACGGCAATTCCATTCCTGCAGTTAAGCTCGGTTCTTTGCTTATTTTCCAGTAAAGGCTAATGCAAGGGGTCAATACTATAGCTCACTGAACTCCTGAAGTGTTCCTATCGGAGGGGTGACCATATCGTTCGACATTTGGTTCTCAGTAGATATTGATACGCACAATTGCTAATTAAATCAATGTAAAAAACCGCAAAAACGGCAGTTCCATTCCAACAGTTAAGCCGGTTATTTTGCTTATTTTCCCAGTAAAGGCTAATGCAAGGGGTCAATACTATAGCTCACTGAACTCCTGAAGTCTTCCTCATCGTAGGGGTGATCATATTGTTCCACATTTGGTTCTCAGTAGATATTGATACGCACAATTGCTAATTAAATCAATGTCAAAAACCGCAAAAACGGCAATTCCATTCCTACAGTTAAGCTCGGTTCTTTGCTTATTTTCCCAGTAAAGGCTAATGCAAGGGTCAATACTATAGCTCACTGAACTCCTGAAGTGTTCCTCATCGTAGGGGTGATCATATTGTTCCACATTTGGTTCTCAGTAGATATTGATACGCACAATTGCTAATTAAATCAATGTCAAAAACTGCAAAAAACGGCAATTCCATTCCTACAGTTAAGCTTGGTTATTTGCTTATTTTCCAGTAAAGGCTAATGCAAGGGGTCAATACTATAGCTCACTGAACTCCTGAAGTCTTCCTCATCGTAGGGGTGATCATATTGTTCCACATTTGGTTCTCAGTAGATATTGATACGCACAATTGCTAATTAAATCAATGTCAAAAACCGCAAAAACGGCAATTCCATTCCTACAGTTAGCTCGGTTCTTTGCTTATTTTCCCAGTAAAGGCTAATGCAAGGGTCAATACTATAGCTCACTGAACTCCTGAAGTGTTCCTCATCGTAGGGGTGATCATATTGTTCCACATTTGGTTCTCAGTAGATATTGATACGCACAATTGCTAATTAAATCAATGTCAAAAACCGCAAAAACGGCAATTCCATTCCTACAGTTAAGCTCGGTTATTTGCTTATTTTCCCAGGAAAGGCTAATGCAAGGGGTCAATACTATAGCTCACTGAACTCCTGAAGTGTTCCTCATCGTAGGGTGATCATATTGTTCCACATTTGGTTCTCAGTAGATATTGATACGCACAATTGCTAATTAAATCAATGTCAAAACCGCAAAAACAGCAATTCATTCCTACAGTTAAGCTCGGTTATTTGCTTATTTTCCCAGTAAAGGCTAATGCAAGGGGTCAATACTATAGCTCAATGAACTCCTGAAGTGTTCCTCATCGTAGGGGTGATCATATTGTTCCACATTTGGTTCTCAGTAGATATTGATACGCACAATTGCTAATTAAATCAATGTCAAAAACCGCAAAAACGGCAATTCCATTCCTACAGTTAAGCTCGGTTATTTGCTTATTTTCCCAGTAAAGGCTAATGCAAGGGGTCAATACTATAGCTCACTGAACTCCTGAAGTCTTCCTCATCGTAGGGGTGATCATATTGTTCCACATTTGGTTCTCAGTAGATATTGATACGCACAATTGCTAATTAAATCAATGTTACAAACCGCAAAAACGGCAATTCCATTCCTACAGTTAAGCTCGGTTATTTGCTTATTTTCCCAGTAAAGGCTAATGCAAGGGGTCAATACTATAGCTCACTGAACTCCTGAAGTGTTCCTCATCGTAGGGGTGATCATATTGTTCCACATTTGGTTCTCAGTAGATATTGATACTCACTATTGCTAATTAAATCAATGTCAAAAACCGCAAAAACGGCAATTCCATTCCTACAGTTAAGCTCAGTTATTTGCTTATTTTCCCAGCAAAGGCTAATGCAAGGGGTCAATACTATAGATCACTGAACTCCTGAAGTCTTCCTCATCGTAGGGGTGATCATATTGTTCCACATTTGGTTCTCAGTAGATATTGATACGCACAATTGCTAATTAAATCAATGTCAAAAACCGCAAAAACGGCAATTCCATTCCTACAGTTAAGCTCGGTTATTTGCTTATTTTCCCAGTAAAGGCTAATGCAAGGGGTCAATACTATAGATCACTGAACTCCTGAAGTCTTCCTCATCGTAGGGGTGATCATATTGTTCCACATTTGGTTCTCAGTAGATATTGATACGCACAATTGCTAATTAAATCAATGTCAAAAACCGCAAAAACGGCAATTCCATTCCTACAGTTAAGCTCGGTTATTTGCTTATTTTCCCAGTAAAGGCTAATGCAAGGGGTCAATACTATAGCTCACTGAACTCCTGAAGTGTTCCTCATCGTAGGGGTGATCATATTGTTCCACATTTGGTTCTCAGTAGATATTGATACGCACAATTGCTTATTAAATCAATGTTAAAAACCGCAAAAACGGCAATTCCATTCCTACAGTTGAGCTCGGTTCTTTGCTTATTTTCCCAGTAAAGGCTAATGCAAGGCGTCAATACTATAGCTCACTGAAATCCTGAAGTGTTCCTCATCGTAGGGGTGATCATATTGTTCCACATTTGGTTCTCAGTAGATATTGATACGCACAATTGCTAATTAAATCAATGTCAAAAACCGCATAGACGGCAATTCCATTCCTACAGTTAAGCTCGGTTCTTTGCTTATTTTCTCAGTAAAGGCTAATGCAAGGGGTCAATATTATAGCTCACTGAACTCCTGAAGTGTTCCTTATCGGAGGGGTGACCATATTGTTCCACATTTGGTTCTCAGTAAATATTGATACGCACAATTGCTAATTAAATCAATGTTAAAAACCGCAAAAACGGCAATTCCATTCCAACAGTTAAGCTCGGTTATTTGCTTATTTTCCCAGTAAAGGCTAATGCAAGGGGTCAATACTATAGCTCACTGAACTCCTGAAGTGTTCCTTATCGGAGGGGTGATCATATTGTTCCACATTTGGTTCTCAGTAGATATTGATACGCACAATTGCTAAGTAAATCAATGTCAAAAACCGCAAAAACGGCAATTCCATTCCTAGAGTTGAGCTCGGTTATTGGCTTATTTTCCCAGTAAAGGCTAATGCAAGCGGTCAATACTATAGCTCACTGAACTCCTGAAGTCTTCCTCATCGTAGGGGTGATCATATTGTTCCACATTTGGTTCTCAGTAGATATTGATACGCACAATTGCTAATTGAATCAATGTCAAAAACCGCAAAAACGGCAATTCCATTCCTACAGTTAAGCTCGGTTATTTGCTTATTTTCCCAGTAAAGGCTAATGCAAGGGGTCAATACTATAGCTCAATGAACTCCTGAAGTGTTCCTCATCGTAGGGGTGATCATATTGTTCCACATTTGGTTCTCAGTAGATATTGATACGCACAATTGCTAATTAAATCAATGTCAAAAACGCAAAAACGGCAATTCCATTCCTACAGTTAAGCTCGGTTATTTGCTTATTTTCCAGTAAAGGCTAATGCAAGGGGTCAATACTATAGCTCACTGAACTCCTGAAGTCTTCCTCATCGTAGGGGTGATCATATTGTTCCACATTTGGTTCTCAGTAGATATTGATACGCACAATTGCTAATTAAATCAATGTTAAAAACCGCAAAAACGGCAATTCCATTCCTACAGTTAAGCTCGGTTATTTGCTTATTTTCCAGTAAAGGCTAATGCAAGGGGTCAATACTATAGATCACTGAACTCCTGAAGTCTTCCTCATCGTAGGGGTGATCATATTGTTCCACATTTGGTTCTCAGTAGATATTGATACGCAAATTGCTAATTAAATCAATGTCAAAAACCGCAAAAACGCAATTCCATTCCTACAGTTAAGCTCGGTTATTTGCTTATTTTCCCAGTAAAGGCTAATGCAAGGGGTCAATACTATAGCTCACTGAACTCCTGAAGTGTTCCTCATCGTAGGGGTGATCATATTGTTCCACATTTGGTTCTCAGTAGATATTGATACGCACAATTGCTTATTAAATCAATGTTAAAAACCGCAAAAACGGCAATTCCATTCCTACAGTTGAGCTCGGTTCTTTGCTTATTTTCCCAGTAAAGGCTAATGCAAGGCGTCAATACTATAGCTCACTGAAATCCTGAAGTGTTCCCTCATCGTAGGGGTGATCATATTGTTCCACATTTGGTTCTCAGTAGATATTGATACGCACAATTGCTAATTAATCAATGTCAAAAACCGCATAAGGCAATTCCATTCCTACAGTTAAGCTCGGTTATTTGCTTATTTTCTCAGTAAAGGCTAATGCAAGGGGTCAATATTACTAGAACGTCTTTTTCTGAGCTATAATATTGACCCTTGCATTAGCTTTACTGAGAAAATAGCAAATAACCGAGCTTAACTGTAGGAATGGAATTGCCGTCTATGCGGTTTTTGACATTGATTTAATTAGCAATGTGCGTATCAATATCTACTGAGAACCAAATGTGGAACAATATGATCACCTCCACGATGAGGAACACTTCAGGATTTCAGTGAGCTATAGTATTGACGCCTTGCATTAGCCTTTACTGGGAAAATAAGCAAAGAACCGAGCTCAACTGTAGGAATGGAATTGCCGTTTTTGCGGTTTTTAAATTGATTTAATAAGCAATTGTGCGTATCAATATCTACTGAGAACCAAATGTGGAACAATATGATCACCCTACGATGAGGAACTTCAGGAGTTCATGAGCTATAGTATTGACCCTTGCATTAGCCTTTACTGGGAAATAAAGCAAATAACCGAGCTTAACTGTAGGAATGGAATTGCCGTTTTGCGGTTTTTGACATTGATTTAATTAGCAATTTGCGTATCAATATCTACTGAGAACAAATGTGGAACAATATGATCACCCTCGATGAGGAACTTCAGGAGTTCAGTGATCTATAGTATTGACCCCTTGCATTAGCTTTACTGGAAAATAAGCAAATAACCGAGCTTAACTGTAGGAATGGAATTGCGTTTTTTGCGGTTTTAACATTGATTTAATTAGCAATTGTGCGTATCAATATCTACTGAGAACAAATGTGGAACAATATGATCACCCCTCGATGAGGAAGACTTCAGGAGTTCAGTGAGCTATAGTATTGACCTTGCATTAGCCTTTACTGGAAAAATAAGCAAATAACCGAGCTTAACTGTAGGAATGGAATTGCCGTTTTTGCGGTTTTGACATTGATTTAATTAGCAATTGTTGCGTATCAATATCTGAGAACCAAATGTGGAACAATATGATCACCCCTACGATGAGGACACTCAGGAGTTCATTGAGCTATAGTATTGACCCTTGCATTAGCCTTTACTGGGAAAATAAGCAAATAACCGAGCTTAACTGTAGGAATGGAATTGCCGTTTGCGTTTTTGACATTGATTCAATTAGCAATTGTGCGTATCAATCTACTGAGAACCAAATGTGGAACAATATGATCACCCCTCGATGAGGAAGACTTCAGGAGTTCAGTGAGCTATAGTATTGACCCGCTTGCATTAGCCTTTACTGGGAAAATAAGCAATAACCGAGCTTAACTCTAGGAATGGAATTGCCGTTTTTGCGGTTTTTGACATTGATTTACTTAGCAATTGTGCGTATCAATATCTACTGAGAACCAAATGTGGAACAATATGGTCACCCCTCCGATAAGGAACACTTCAGGAGTTCAGTGAGCTATAGTATTGACCCCTTGCATTAGCCAATGGGAATAAGCAAATAACCGAGCTTAACTGTTGGAAATTTGCCGTTTTTGCGTTTTAACATTGATTTAATTAGCAATTGTGCGTATCAATATTTACTGAGAACCAAATGTGGAACAATATGGTCACCCCCGAAGAAACACTTCAGGAGTTCAGTGAGCTATAATATTGACCTTGCATTAGCCTTTACTGAGAAAATAAGCAAAGAAGCTTAACTGTAGGAATGGAATTGCCGTATGCGGTTTTTGAACATTGATTTAATTAGCAATTGTGCGTATCAATATCTACTGAGACCAAATGTGGAACAATATGATCACCCCTACGATGAGGAACACTTCAGGATTTCAGTGAGCTATAGTATTGACGCCTTGCATTAGCCTTTACTGGGAAAATAAGCAAAGAACCGAGCTCAACTGTAGGAATGGAATTGCCGTTTTTGCGGTTTTTAACATTGATTTAATAAGCAATTGTGCGTATCAATATCTACTGAGAACCAAATGTGGAACAAATATGATCACCCCTACGATGAGGAACACTTCAGGAGTTCAGTGAGCTATAGTATTGACCCCTTGCATTAGCCTTTACTGGGAAAATAAGCAAATAACCGAGCTTAACTGTAGGAATGGAATTGCCGTTTTTGCGGTTTTTGACATTGATTTAATTAGCAATTGTGCGTATCAATATCTACTGAGAACAAAATGTGGAACAATATGATCACCCCTAGATGAGGAAGACTTCAGGAGTTCAGTGATCTATAGTATTGACCCCTTGCATAGCCTTTACTGGGAAATAAGCAAAGAACCGAGCTTAACTGTAGAATGGAATTGCCGTTTTGCGGTTTTTGACATTGATTTAATTAGCAATTGTGCGTATCAATATCTACTGAGAACCAAATGTGGAACATATGATCACCCTACGATGAGGAAGACTTCAGGAGTTCAGTGATCTATAGTATTGACCCCTTGCATTAGCCTTTGCTGGGAAATAAAGCAAATAACTGAGCTTAACTGTAGGAATGGAATTGCCGTTTTTGCGGTTTTTGACATTGATTTAATTAGCAATATTATCATCAATATCTACTGAGAACCAAATGTGGAACAATATGATCACCCCTACGATGAGGAACACTTCAGGAGTTCAGTGAGCTATAGTATTGACCCTTGCATTACCTTTACTGGGAAAAATAAGCAAATAACCGAGCTTAACTGTAGGAATGGAATTGCCGTTTTTGCGGTTTTTGACATTGATTTAATTAGCAATTGTGCGTATCAATATCTACTGAGAACCAAATGTGGAACAATATGATCACCCCTACGATGAGGAAGACTTCAGGAGTTCAGTGAGCTATAGTATTGACCCCTTGCATTAGCCTTTACTGGGAAAATAAGCAAAAACCGAGCTTAACTGTAGGAATGGAATTGCCGTTTTTGCGGTTTTTGACATTGATTTAATTAGCAATTGTGCGTATCAATATCTACTGAGAACAATGTGGAACAATATGATCACCCCTACGATGAGGAACACTTCAGGAGTTCAGTGAGCTATAGTATTGACCTTGCATTAGCCTTTACTGGGAAAATAAGCAAATAACCGAGCTTAACTGTAGGAATGGAATTGCCGTTTTTGCGGTTTTTGACATTGATTTAATTAGCAATTGTGCGTATCAATATCTACTGAGAACCAAATGTGGAACAATATGATCACCCCACGATGAGGAACACTTCAGGAGTTCAGTGAGCTATAGTATTGACCCCTTGCATTAGCCTTTACTGGGAAAATAAGCAAAGAACCGAGCTTAACTGTAGGAATGGAATTGCCGTTTTGCGGTTTTTGACATTGATTTAATTAGCAATTGTGCGTATCAATATCTACTGAGAACCAAATGTGGAACAATATGATCACCCCTCGATGAGGAACACTTCAGGAGTTCAGTGAGCTATAGTATTGACCCCTTGCATTAGCCTTTACTGGGAAAATAAGCAAAGAACCGAGCTTAACTGTAGGAATGGAATTGCCGTTTTTGCGGTTTTGACATTGATTAATTAGCAATTGTGCGTATCAATATCTACTGAGAACCAAATGTGGAACAATATGATCACCCCTACGATGAGGAAGACTTCAGGAGTTCAGTGAGCTATAGTATTGACCCCTTGCATTAGCCTTTACTGGGAAAATAAGCAAATAACCAAAGCTTAACTGTAGGAATGGAATTGCCGTTTTTGCAGTTTTTGACATTGATTTAATTAGCAATTGTGCGTATCAATATCTACTGAGAACAAATGTGGAACAATATGATCACCCCTACGATGAGGAACACTTCAGGAGTTCAGTGAGCTATAGTATTGACCCTTGCATTAGCTTTACTGGGAAAATAAGCAAAGAACCGAGCTTAACTGTAGGAATGGAATTGCCGTTTTTGCGGTTTTTGACATTGATTTAATTAGCAATTGTGCGTATCAATATCTACTGAGAACCAAATGTGGAACAATATGATCACCCTCGATGAGGAAGACTTCAGGAGTTCAGTGAGCTATAGTATTGACCCCTTGCATTAGCCTTTACTGGGAAAATAAGCAATAACCGAGCTTAACTGTAGGAATGGAATGCCGTTTTTGCGGTTTTTACATTGATTTAATTAGCAATTGTGCGTATCAATATCTACTGAGAACCAAATGTGAACAATATGGTCACCCCTCCGATAAGGAACACTTCAGGAGTTCAGTGAGCTATAGTATTGACCCCTTGCATTAGCCTTTACTGGAAAATAAGCAAAGAACCGAGCTTAACTGTAGGAATGGAATTGCCGTTTTTGCGGTTTTTGACATTGATTTAATTAGCAATTGTGCGTATCAATATCTACTGAGAACCAAATGTGGAACAATATGATCACCCCTACGATGAGGAAAACTTCAGGAGTTCAGTGAGCTATAGTATTGACCCTTGCATTAGCCTTTACTGGGAAAAAAAGCAAATAACCGAGCTTAACTGTAGGAATGGAATTGCCGTTTTTGCGGTTTTTGACATTGATTTAATTAGCAATTGTGCGTATCAATATCTACTGAGAACCAAATGTGGAACAATATGATCACCCTACGATGAGGAACACTTCAGGAGTTCAGTGAGCTATAATATTGACCCCTTGCATTAGCCTTTACTGGGAAAATAAGCAAAGAACCGAGCTTAACTGTAGGAATGGAATTGCTGTTTTTGCGGTTTTTGACATTGATTTAATTAGCAATTGTGCGTATCAATATCTACTGAGAACCAAATGTGGAACAATATGATCACCCTACGATGAGGAAGACTTCAGGAGTTCAGTGAGCTATAGTATTGACCCCTTGCATTAGCCTTTACTGGGAAAATAAGCAATAACCAAGCTTAACTGTAGGAATGGAATTGCCGTTTTTGCAGTTTTTGACATTGATTTAATTAGCAATTGTGCGTATCAATATCTACTGAGAACCAAATGTGGAACAATATGGTCACCCCTACGATGAGGAACACTTCAGGAGTTCAGTGAGCTATAGTATTGACCCTTGCATTAGCCTTTACTGGGAAAATAAGCAAAGAACCGAGCTTAACTGTAGGAATGGAATTGCCGTTTTTGCGGTTTTTGACATTGATTTAATTAGCAATTGTGCGTATCAATATCTACTGAGAACCAAATGTGGAACAATATGGTCACCCCTACGATGAGGAAGACTTCAGGAGTTCAGTGAGCTATAGTATTGACCCTTGCATTAGCCTTTACTGGGAAAATAAGCAAATAACCGGCTTAACTGTAGGAATGGAATTGCCGTTTTTGCGGTTTTTAACATTGATTTAATTAGCAATTGTGCGTATCAATATCTACTGAGAACCAAATGTGGAACATATGGTCACCCCTCCGATGAGGAACACTTCAGGAGTTCAGTGAGCTATAGTATTGACCCCTTGCATTAGCCTTTACTGGGAAAATAAGCAAAGAACCGAGCTTAACTGTAGGAATGGAATTGCCGTTTTGCGGTTTTTTGACATTGATTTAATTAGCAATTGTGCGTATCAATATCTACTGAGAACCAAATGTGGAACAATATGATCACCCCTAGATGAGGAAAACTTCAGGAGTTCAGTGAGCTATAGTATTGACCCCTTGCATTAGCCTTTACTGGGAAAATAAGCAAATAACCGAGCTTAACTGTAGGAATGGAATTGCCGTTTTTGCGGTTTTTGACATTGATTAATTAGCAATTGTGCGTATCAATCTACTGAGAACCAAATGTGGAACAATATGATCACCCCTACGATGAGGAACACTTCAGGAGTTCAGTGAGCTATAGTATTGACCCCTTGCATTAGCCTTTACTGGGAAAATAAGCAAAGAACCGAGCTTAACTGTAGGAATGGAATTGCCGTTTTTGCGGTTTTTGACATTGATTTAATTAGCAATTGTGCGTATCAATATCTACTGAGAACCAAATGTGGAACAATATGATCACCCTACGATGAGGAAGACTTCAGGAGTTCAGTGAGCTATAGTATTGACCCCTTGCATTAGCCTTTACTGGGAAAATAAGCAATAACCGAGCTGAACTGTAGGAATGGAATTGCCGTTTTTGCGGTTTTTGACATTGATTTAATTAGCAATTGTGCGTATCAATATACTGAGAACCAAATGTGGAACAATATGGTCACCTCCGATAAGGAACACTTCAGGAGTTCAGTGAGCTATAGTATTGACCCCTTGCATTAGCCTTTACTGGGAAATAAGCAAAGAACCGAGCTTAACTGTAGGAATGGAATTGCGTTTTTGACATTGATTTAATTAGCAATTGTGCGTATCAATATCTACTGAGAACCAAATGTGGAACAATATGGTCACCCCTCGATAAGGAACACTTCAGGAGTTCAGTGAGTATAGTATTGGCCCCTTGCATTAGCCTTTACTGGGAAAATAAGCAAAGAACCGAGCTTAACTGTAGGAATGGAATTGCCGTTTTTGCGGTTTTTGACATTGATTTAATTAGCAATTGTGCGTATCAATATCTACTGAGAACCAAATGTGGAACAATATGGTCACCTCCGATAAGGAACACTTCAGGAGTTCAGTGAGCTATAGTATTGACCCCTTGCATTAGCCTTTACTGGGAAAATAAGCAAAGAACCGAGCTTAACTGTAGGAATGGCATTGCCGTTTTTGCGTTTTTGACATTGATTTACTTAGCAATTGTGCGTATCAATCTACTGAGAACAAATGTGGAACAATATGGTCACCCTCGATAATGAATACTTCAGGAGTTCAGTGAGCTATAGTATTGGCCCCTTGCGTTAGCCTTTACTGGAAAATAAGCAAAGAACGAGCTTAACCGTAGGAATGGAATTGCGTTTTGCGGTTTTTTGACATTGATTTAATTAGCAATTGTGCGTATCAATATTACTGAGAACCAAATGTGGAACATTGTGGTCACCCTCCGATGAGGAACACTTCAGTAGTTTCCATGAGCTATAATTTTGGCCCATTGTGTTAGTCTTTACTGGAAAATAAGTAAAGAACTGAGGTTAATGGTAGAAACGGAATTGTCGTTTTTGTGTCTTTCACCTTTATTTGAATTACCAATTCAGTGCATTAATGTCTACATGCAACCAAATGAAGAACAATGTGGTCACCTGTCCGATGAGGAACAATACAGATTAATAGTGAGCTATTATCTTGGCGCCTTGAGTTCACTTTAATTTCTAAATGAGTAAAGAACCGAGGTTAACGGTACAAACGGAATCCCTTTTTTTGTGGTCTTTCTTTAATTGATTTGAATTACCGATTCTTCGCATCAATCTCTACTCGCATATAAATGAGTAACACTTTGGCCACCACTTTGATGAGCTCTTCTTCGGAAGTTCAGTAAGATATAGAATTTCCCATTGCGTTAGGCTTTACCAGGAAGATGACTAAAGAACGGAATTACCTTTTTTGCGGCCTTTCCATTGATTTTAATTACCAATTCATCGCATCAATCTCTACTCGCATCTAAATGAGGAACAATTTGGCCACCACTGCGATGAAGATTTCTTCAGAATTACAGTGATCTATAGAATTGGTGTAATTAGTTAGACTTTACCAAAAATGTCTAAAGAACAGAGGCTAACGGTAGAAACGGAATTGCCGTTTATCCGGTCTTTACCATTGATTGAATTACCAATTATGGGCATTAATCTCTTCTTGCAACAAAATGAGCAACAATGTGACCACCACTCCGTCGAGGACTACTTCAGAAGTTCAGTGAGCTAATTATTTTTTCATTAAATTCTCCGAAAAATGTTGATTGCTCTTGATGAGCGACATTTAATGATCAGTGACTCTCCACACAAGAAACAGTTACGATAATGTCTCATGAGAAAAGATTTTCCGTCAGATTCCCGCTTTTTTTGTTAGATAGAAAAGGAATGCAAACACTCTTTTGGAACTAATCCATTTCAATTCATTAGATTTTGTTTTGAAGTTCACGATACTGACATTCATCACAAAAATATATTTTGCAGAAAATCATGTAATACCCGATTTTTTATTGCTTTACCCGTTTTGTATTGCTCTACCCGGTTTTGTATTGGTCAAATCTTTTCCTACAATAATTCGCTTTTCTTTCGGCTGGGGCTTTATCATACACCGACGGCTCCTATAAGACCCCATCAATGGGGCCACCTGTTGCCGTGGCGATGACCCGTGATGCTTTACGATGAAAGCCTTGTGGCTGAGCAGTCCATGATATGCAACACTCCAATTTGGCCGTTACTTAGGCGAGACGGGTGGTTGGAATGGGCTCCTCCGATCAATCGTCTGGTCACGCCAAGCCCTAGCACTTGTATGATTGTCCCAATCCTATTGCCTTTACGTTTTTATCATATATAATTACTAGAAGGCGTCGACTGAGGGTCTTAATGTCCTGGGTATGACGTTAAACTCAATCTGATGGTGAAGTTCCAATTCTAGAACTCTGTGGAATGTGGAGTACTCCTTCCTCACCATTACTCCCAGGTCAACCTTGAACCGGAGCAGTAGTATCTGTTAAGGTCCCATCTATAGGCTTAATAGAACAAAATGATTTCTAAAAAGCGTGTTTAAAAATTGACTTAAAAAAAAACTGAGTACCCATGAAGTATGAATATAACAAAACATATTTGGCATAAAATAACCCAATAGGTTGACATGCCGTAAAATCCAACCAACCAATTCTACGCGATTTTGCATTGTTCTACCCGTTTGCCACATTTCTTCTAATTTTCATTTCGGTCCACAAATGCCCTTGCAAATTTATAATGCAACCATAACAACCCCCGGAAGTGCACCTGTTGTCATCTTACGTTATATAAAATGCCCTTAACTTTAACATCAGAAAAGACTTACATTCAAGTCTCGCTGAAAGCTCAAGTCCTTGCTAGATCTCCAAAGTTAAGCAACAACTGGCCTGTTCAATACTTAGATGGGTGATGAGTAATAACAATGTACTTTAAGCAACATAATGCCTGCGTGCCAGACAATGCAAAGCTTAGTAAGTAATAACTTTAGTATAAGAGAATATACATTAATCAAATATGCTTATGCCTACAATTATCGCAGTTCTTTTCATACGTGAATGGAAGTCAAGTGTCTGGCCATTATCTAAATGGTTAACACGCACATCTAACTAATAATTACTATTGGGTTCAATCCATACCGGATAACCAATAATTACTGTATTATCTCCAAATTCAGCAATTCAACAAAGTGAATGAGAGTTAAATGCCGTATAATTGTATAATATGTACAAAGCAGCCGGGGTCGTTTCTATTGTTTTATAAGTTCAATCCTCACTAGGTGATCTATATTTGTGGTCATGTGACAAAACAACGCTACTCCTCAATGACAATCGATTACTTCATTTTAGTGCAGAGGGTGATCATGTTGATTTCATAGAATATTACTGGGTGCCCTATGTTTATAAATATTTAGCAAAGTTAATCTTAATAAATAATTATGGAATAACGTGTCGTATCAACTTGAATATTTTCTTGTATTCTGTTGTTGTTGGTGGTGGTTTGTTCTACGGCATATCAACCCTTTTTGAGTTATTAAATGCCGAAACAAGTCATTTAGATATACAAAGGACTCAGATTTCTGACAGTACCCGCTGTTGCTTAAGTGTTCACCCAATTAAGTATTATACAGCCTCATCGCTGCTTAACTTCGGTAATCCAACGAGAAACAATGCTTTCAGTGTTATTTGACTGTTGGAATTCATTATTTAAGAAGCAGGGAAAAAAGATGTGATCCTGAGGGGAATCCATTTACTATTTTAATTTACTTATAAAATAATCTCCAATTTATTTGGCCATTGTCTTTTTTTCTTAGAAGAAAACAATTGTTCAACACATGAATTTTAGTTGGTTGGTTGGTCGTTTTGTTTTACGGGGCATATCAACTCCTTTCGGATTATTTAAAACCAAATCATGTCATTTTGATAAACAAAGAACTCGTGTTGCTTACATTATTTGTTGTCACTTAAGTGGTCACACAGTTAAGCATTGAAAGCACTGCAACACCAATTAAAAACGAGTGGGATTATGTTGAAAAATAAATATTATTTGGTTACATTTCATGAGGGTAATTATTTACTGACATCCAACCTTGTCAGTCGAACACAAGGATTCTTATAATGAAGAACCACGCAAAAACCGAAACTCATGTGTGGCTATTGTTTAAGAATTGCGTGAATCCCGTTGCTATTCCTCTTTTGAGGCACTTCAGGTACTAGACAATAAACCCAGCCCAATCGATTTTAGACAAGGGGCAGGTGCTGCCTGGGGTATGGCACCCTGGGATCATGCTGATATTAAATATCTTACTGGTTCAATGGCCGAAACCACTAGACACAGGGGGGGGGAGTCTCTTGGTCAGCCTTTCAGTAATCTTTGAATTGTCTGCCTCAGATCATTTACTTTTTCATAAAACAACTTTAATCATTTAATTGCCTCTAGGTTGACTTTTTCCCATTTGAGGACAGATATTGCGATTTTATTTTTAAATGCAATTTTGATCCGACTCATGAATCATGTCTACAAGTTTGCTTTCATTTTTAATATCATATTAAGCTTCATGATTTATTTAATACCAAAGCCATCCTGGTAGAATAACAGTGATAATACCATTTGACGCATAGCTGAGGGATTAATAGCTTTTGCAAGGGCATTAGTCCGAAAGTGAACGTAATAACACGACTGGAGTTTGAACTCGCTTACTACAAAGTCGCAGTCCAGCCCGTTAGCCACTACGCCACGGTGACTCAACTTTTATGTTTAAAATTAGCTTCACTATTACAAGACAATGTTTGTTCCCTACTATCACCTTTTAAGTATTCTTTTAATCTGAAAACTTGTAGCACATTCTCGATTATGTGGTATCTCTATCCTTATACAGTGGCAGAATTGAAGTAAGAAAAAGAAAATGGTCTGAGGCATACAATTCATAGATTACTGAAAAGATTGACCAACATACTCTCCGTTCCTGTGTCCAGTGTTTTCAGCCACTGAACCGGTTTTAAATTAACTTATTTATTACTAGCCAGTATTTGTTCCTTACTTTCTCTCATTACATAGATATTTGCCTATCACCTTATAAGTATTCTTTTAATATGAAAACTTGTTGCACATTCCCGATTAGACAGTATCCTTATACAGTAGCAACATTGTTGATGTACGCCAAAACTATCAGTTTAACCCTTTGAAACGGTAAACTCGGGCTAAGAGCTATTTTACTGTAAACTCAATATTTCGGAAGTGATATTTTACTATAAACTCAATATTTCGGAGTGAGCACTATTTTACTATAAACTCATTTCGGAGTGAGCGCTATTTAATAGGAACTCAATATTTCGGAGTGAGCGCTATTTTACTATGGACTCAACATTTCGGAGTGAGCGCTATTTTACTATAAACTCAACATTTCGGACTGAGCGCTATTTTGCTGTATCACAAGTGTAGTTAATCGAACCGTTTGGTTTACTGACTTAGCTATGAGAGCCATTTGTTTAGGACTCATCAAAGCTATGAAAATCCAAAAACAAAAGCAAAAAATAACACACTATCTGGAAATTAAGAAGATTAAAAAATTATTGTTATTATAAAGTCTTGTCGGGCACAGGGAGATCAAGTTTATTAAAGTACTTACTTTTAGTATGTGGTCACACTGCTAACACTAATGATGAGCCTCTTTAATAGAATGAATGCTTTTTCACTCATTTTCAACCTTGGCAAATCCTAGCGATTAGCGAATTACCTAAACATCTGGTTGTTTGTTAGTACCTATAAGGTAAATTGGACAAAGAAGGCAGAATCTTAGCGTCCAGAAACAAATTCTGAACTTCAAGGGAAAAAAAAAGATCGAAAGAAATGGTCGACATTTATTTGCTCTTTTGACTTTCGCTTTTGACTTCCTTTCCTTTGATGTTGTTTGTTTGCTTCATAAATTTTGGACTGGACGACGACGACGACGACGACGTGTCAGAGCAAAAGCTTCAAACTTTCAAATAAAAAGAAAAAGAAATTACTCATCTGTGATTCTGACAGCAACGAACAAGTGAATTGTATAATGGTCTACTTTATTGATTGATCAGCTGAAAATCACAATGAATATGTATGGACAGACCTCATATATATATATATATATATATATATATACACACATATATATATATATATATTACACGAGGGTAGTCAAAAAGTAATGCCATTTTGTTCAGAACAGGTATAATCACCAACACATGAACATTTATCATAGATCAAAATGAAGCTGGTCTTCTGTGGATCCCATCCCTACTTCTCCACATAGGTGAGTCAAAAAATAATGCCATTTTGTTTAGAACAGGTATAATTACCAACACAGGAACATGTATCATATATCAAAATGAAGCTGGTTCTTTGTACATTACATTCCTACTTCTCCACATAATCACCGTTTCTTTCAATAGCAGTTTTTCACCTTCGAATGAAAGCATGTATCCCTGCTCCGTAAAATTGTGTTGACTGTTCTTTGAGCCACTTCTTTACTAAACATTTCACTTCCTCGTCACTGGAATAATGTTTTACTCTCAAACCTTTCATGGGTCCGAAGAAATGATAATGATTATTAATGTAAGGCAATGTTATTCATAATTGTGGTTTAAATAAGAATAATAATCAAGGAGAATTTGATGTTTTGGTTACAGACAGACAAACACACAATCTCCATCATAATAAGATTTAAGAAAAAGCAGATAATACTGAACATTAGAATGGCATGTTTCGCAAAAAAAGAAATTCTAAAGACCGCCCTGTCGGCTGGGGCGTTAGAATGCACCGACTGCACCTCTGCAGAGGGGTAAGACTCCCCCAATGGGGCCACCTGTTGGCCGTGGGTGGCGACCCGTGATGCTTAAGGATAGAGCCCAGGTGGATGAGCAGTTCTGACATTACTCCACTTTGCCCTATCTTGGGCTAGACGGGCGGTCGGAGAGGCCCTCCTCCGATCAATCGGCTGGTCACGTCAAGCCCTAGCACCTATATGATTTTCCCAACCTATTGCTTGGCAAGCCCCAACCCCTTTTTATCATATGGGTGCTAGAAGGCGGTGGCTGCGGGTCTACATGTCCTGGGAATGACGTTAAACTCTATCTGATGGTGAGGTTCCAGTTTTTGAGGTTTGGGGAATGTGGAGCACCCCTTCATCACCATTGCTCCCTGGTCCACTCTGACCCGGAGTGGTAGTACCTGTTAGGGTCCCATCTATGGGTTAAATATAAAAATGTATTTATAAAAAAATTGTATTATCCATTAAGAATTGATTTATTTCAAAACTTTATCGGCATTAAATGACCCACTGAGGTTGATATGCCGCAAAACAAACCAAACCAAAAAAATTCTAAAGAAATTATATTAAAAGGGAGAAATATCAATTTAAGTTTCTATATTCTCTTCATTTTCTTCTTGTTTTGCAATCGGTATTTTTGAAGAAAATTTTGTGAAAATATCTTAATTCAGTCTCCCCCCTTTTTTTCTTTAATTTGATGACATTTTTAAGTAATTCTCAGGTGAAACTTAAAATAACCATGTCTTATTATTTTCTCACAAAGACAAGTCAGCAAGAAATTCAAATCAGTGGAATTTAAAAAAAATGATAATGAGAGATTGTTCTAAATCGAACAACAAAACTTAAATACATGCACAGACTTTTAACTAAAAGACGACCTAAGAGGAAAAAGGTTTGAGATTTATGAAATTAAAAAAAAAACTCCACTAAATCAAATACTTATTAGATTTTAAAGAAATATACTGAACTGATTCACAAATAAAGGAATTTTAGTAGACGTAGTCTCTCCCTCACCACCTTTAAGAACTGAAATAAATTTGGCTGGATTTTTCGGGGGGTGCAGTTGAAAATCTAATGTTCGACAGTGATAGTCAATTAGGATTAGTAGTAGGTTTTTGCTAACGAAGTAGATATTGTTGTTATCCACCAGGAATTTAACTCGATGGAGGAATCTAGAACGTTCATTTTCATATCCTATTTCGAGAAGGACTTTTCGAGTTCTTGGGTCAAGAGTTTTATCTTCTCAAATATAGAAGATATTAGTGTCGCACTGTATATATTTGCCCAATTTATTCGTCACGGTTAGGATAGGACACAAGTATAGGTCATCCAGCGAAGATTGAACTCGCTATTCATTAGTAATGGATTCGAAAGACGAGCCTGTTAACCCTTACACCACAATGAGATGCGAAATCAGTGTTGTTACTTATCAGCCGTTCATCTAAATGAAGTTTTTTTTTGTATGAAGAGACTTGTTCTTTCATAAGTAGTTCACAAAATATTAAAGAGAATTGGAAATAATAGACATCCCGATCGAATCTTAGTGCTCCCATTGTACCAGGCTGTAATGATGTTGTTTATCAGAACTGTATATTGGCTTTTGTCGTAGAGGAATTCAATAATATCAACAATTGTTTGACTTATACCAATCACCTTTATTGTCCACTAAAGGGGGCGTCTTCACACAATACCGAATATTGATTTGAAATCCATAAAATCGAAGTGCAAGTGGACTTTTCTCTTTTTAAGATTTTTCTATTATCGGCCTTACTATAAATATAACTTCTATTATATGGTCTGAATCCATATTCAGTCTTGCTTAGGTTTGGTTTGGTTTGTTGGAATTTACGGCATGTCAACTCTGGTTGGGTTATTTTATGCTGAAGACGGTTTATTCTATTCATGCTTGATGTGTATTCAAAAGTTTAAAAACTCAATTTTTAAAAGTTTTTTTAACTCATTTTTTCTATTTATCCCATTTCTGGGACCGTAAAAGATACTGCCACTACGGATTAGAGTGGACCTGGGAATAATGATGATCAAAGGGTTGTCCTCACTTTTGCTTAGGACTCATTCTGTTAGGTGGTCTCTTATTCTATTAAATAGCTCCCTGGTAAAATACTTTACCAGTAATAGAGAATAATCTTCTAGATTACGTTTGTTTCTTGTTGATTGGGCTTATATTCATTCAGGATGACTCTCTAGATATTTAGGGTTTTCCCTCCCTCCATATCAATGGACATATTTTGTGTAGCATTATTGCTTCTTCATCAACATTGACATTAATTCCAATGTGATGACATCAATTCCCAATGCTCTAACTGATTTTGACAGCATATTCTAATCCCTGCTTTATATCCAAAGGGATTTTTTTGCAATAGGTTTATACTTAACTTTCGTGTATGTAAGTTTTTCCCTTTTTATCCTTGATCACTGCCAAAGATTTCTTTGATTTTTTTCCCTCCAGTTCACGTGTCGTTTTAGAAGAATTATAGCTCTTATTGGCTTGGAAATATTTTTTTCCAAATTTCTGCAAACATGAACATTTTTAATATATATGATGGTGTGAAAAAACCCCGCAGATAATGCAGTTTTTAAATAAAGAAATGTACAAGCTGATTTCTGGAATAAAAATAAAAAGACAAAAACACCGATACCATCTGAAAATAATCATCGGTATCGTACTGAAGGGGTCAAAAGAAAAAAATATCGAAAGTGTTTTTATCGAAAGTTATATATGTAGAAAATGATGAATACCCTAAGTAGAGCAAAATGATAAGGACGTGAACGGGTCAGAAAATAAGCACCTAAATTTCACCTAAACGGCTCATCAATCCTGATGAGCCGTTTCGGTGAAACCTTGGTAGGTAGTTTATGATTCCTTCAGGTATATATATATATATATATATATATATATATATATATGCTCCCCAAACCCTGGAGAGCTCTCTTGGAGCGATTTTAATTGACTTTTACTGTCAGCATAAAGCAATGATCGTCTGTCTGTCTGTCTCTCTCACTATATATATATATATATATATATATATATATATATATATATATATAAAATTTATTTCTGATATTTATTCACGCCTTTCCTTTCTCGTTTTGAACTTAAAGCGTCAATTTATTTGCGCTACATGTTTCTCTATGACTTTATTAATACTTATTTAAAACTCTTCATAAATCTGTTTGAATCTAATTCGAAAATATTCTCCAATCTTTTATCTCAAAACTCTTTGTCTAAAGACCTCATCCATTAACAAAACAGCATTACACATTTTGGAATTATGTTTGGTATTCTTTGATTTTAGACATCGCCATATGACAAACAAATAAGGAGTGAATGTTTTGTGTTTATACACATCACAATAAATGTAACATACTGGGTCTTCGTTTCTTATAAATCGTCTCGTTTCACCGTCAGTGAAAATGACTCTTAAATTAAGATCCCGGTTAAGCATGTGCTGGATTTTAAAAACAAACTCGAGTGCAAGTCCGTTTGGTGAACAAGTTTATTAAATTAAATTTTGTTACTTTCCAAGCACTATCTATATTTTGTGTGTACAAAATATTTGACATAGGTTACAAACAAATAGGAGCCTTACTTATCTTCCCTCCCCACTCTCTCTCAATATATATATATATATATATATATATATATATATATATATATATATATATATTTAAAATATTATATTAAAATTCGAAGGCAATACAATGCGTATAAAAAAATAAAGACAAAAAGATGTTTTTTTATGTCTAATCGATTTCGAAGCTAGAGCTTCATCATCAGAGTTTATTTCAGAAATGACGTGCTTATGTTTTTTTATTTGTGTGGTTATAATTTCTCTTCTTATTTCCTTTTTCTCTCCTTTTTTTCCTCTCTTTCTTCTTCTCCTCCTTTATGAATGAAATGGGCGAATAACTGTAATTTCTTATTTATTGTGTATAGCAGAGATCATAAATGGTTATTTCAAAACACTTGCTTTATTCAACGAATAAATATGCTGTTACCAGTTAATTCTTCATCTTCGTTTCATTTGTGGCAAATCATCCCTTTAAGACTAATTATTTTAGAGACCCTCTAGAAAAACTTACCTTTGCAAAAATATTTTTTATTCTGATGATGACCTAATATCAAAACTATCTGAGAACAATATAAAAATAACTACAAAGAAATATTCCTATTTCTCTTATAACTATTGTTCTCCTTATTAATTAGAGAAACAAGATAATGAAAAACAACCCATTGTTTCCAGGAAACAACTCACGCTATGGCTGCCTCTATCTGGTGATATACAATAGATCAAACTCATGCGGAAACGGAAGTGTTAGTCGGGAAACTAGGAAAAAAATTAAATTACAAGGTGCGAGCAAAAAATGTGCACCTTCCGGGCAAAAGTTTTAAAGTTCTAATCTTATCATAATGGATATTCGGTATCTGTCTGTAACCGAAACTACGTCACTGCCTACGTCTCAATACTCTCACTACTTGCTGAAGTTTATCAATTCTTATTTATCAACGATGTTTCTTTGAAAATCTTTGTTAGATTTGCCTCAAAACAGCCCATGTTATTAGTGTGTTTAAAATCCTCTAATGTGTCTATATATCACTAAGAAATGAATGTTTAATATATCACATGGTTAATTTGCATACTGGTTTTAACAAAATCTGGTTTGATAAATAATCTATTGGTGTTATTGATCTTTAGAATTATTTTCTTCTCCAACGTATTAAAATGAATCCTCTGAATGATTTTATATAGAAACCAATTAAATATAATTAAAATAAGTGCAATCTTTTTATGCGTTATCATTTAATTTTGTTATTCATTCTAATGTAATACATTTCCTTACTTTAAAACTTAAATACTTTCGCCGGGAGGGTGCATATTCTTCCTAGCATAATTAGATATTGTATTGAATTAGAAAGACTAATGAAATTAAATACGAACACAAAAAAGATTACACTTATTTGTACTTTATTCTCATTGATTTCAATATAAAATTATATATTTCAAAAGCATTAATAATATGGGCTGTTCTGAGGCAAATCTATCTTAGCTAGACCTTAATAGAGACATTGTTAATAAATAAGATGCAAATTAAGATTAAATAATGATTGTTCAATAACCATCGAAGAAAAACCAAGGGAATTTGGAGGTGACGTAGTTTCAGTTACAGATAGAAACATAATCTCCATTATGATAAGATTATCAGTTATATTTACAGGAAATTGTAACCCGCATAAATAAAAAGCTGATCCGAACCAACTTTAAGATACAACTGAATTTTTGAATCGGAAATCAAGATGAATGTTTTTGGCGCGAAAACTCCAACAATTTTTTTTCTTGATCTCACGAAAGACACAGTAAATTCCGCAGAAAAAAAAACCCTAAGAAGATCGGAAGCCAAATATTCTGGACGATATAATGACACCCTCGAAAAGAAAACTGATGAATGCAACGAAATCCAAACAGCAATAATAAAATCAAAATCAGAGGGAAAAACCCGAGCAGCATAAAAAAAACAAAAATGGCGGAAACTCAGTTAAAAAAAAAAAAAATGATAAAAAAAAAAAAAAAAAATAAGATCCGATGAAATGAAGATAATCAATCGTATCGAAAATAATTCCAGAAATTCCATCGGTCAAGGAACCAACGAACAACATCAAGGGAAACACAAACTCGGACTCAACCCTAAAAATATACGGACATTTTCAGAGAAACGAGAAATAAGAGAATTGGAATTACAATACAAATCACCAAATATAAACATCAACATAAAAAAAATGCGGCATGACATCTTCAGTTGTATTTTACATAAAATTTATTACACTGACCTGCGATATTTTCCTAGTCGAATATATAACAGCAGATTTTAAGCCAGTTTTCTTTTACACCGAAACAATAAATCATGCTTATTTTTTCTAATCAGATCAAATTCTTAAGAAAGAAGCTCTTACTTGGAATGTATAGAACAGTATTATAACTACTAGCACAAAATAAAAAACACCCTCCGGGCGATGTAAAAATAGATTTTTAAAATATATTGCCTGAGGGGTGGGAGTAAAAAATTCAATGTCAACGAGTTTGTACCCTAAGTAAGTAAAATCATCAAATTCATTAAAGGATTAAAAAATGAAACAATTTGAAATGTAAACTTTAAATATGTATTAAAATAAAACAAACTATATATAGATATATAATACCAGTCATGTATTTAACAAAACTTGTTTTAAAAATTAATGATGACTGTCTAATGTTGCATGTTCAAATTTTGAGTGTATTTATTCTATGTTATGACGATTTTAGGTAATGTGACGTAGGCAGTGACGTAATTTTTGTTACAGACAAAAACCGGAAGCGAATCTCCATTATTAATAGATTTATTTGTGACAAGTCGTCCACAGACTTTTGAATAAGGGTTATTATTATGTACAACTTGTGAAGTATTCAAGCACATCTTAAAAACCAGACCTGACCAAACACAATGAATGGTATTTTTGAATTTAGCATAAAATGACATTTTTAAAACCAAGAATCCAAAAGTTCACGAACAGTGATGAATTGTTAAATAATAGCAATTAATTGATGGCAAATTGTAAACATCATTGCAAATTTCTATTATGCTATTTTCCCCCCACTCTAGGATTGACTTGTTGCATACACACTCATTCTAAGTGGTTACTACAATGGGGGTTACTCTCCCTTTCTTTCTTTCAGAAATGTTTTTTCCTCTGCTGATCATTATAAAAATGAATGAACTTCCTCATCAATTACTGTCATGGTCTCTCCCCTGTGTAAAACTTAAGTTACAGTTTGAAAAACTGAATTAATATATCAATATTTAGTTTTGTTTTTTTACATCTTTTTAACTGCTACAATTAAAAAAAATCTATATATTAATATTCGTGTTCCTTAATTGTACGTCAGTTATCATCTTGCAACACCCTCTGCTTAAAAATAAGATTGTCCAGATCGTCCAAGGATTTTATGGCATGCGAACCCTTGTTGTGTTATTTTATGCCAAAGACATTTTGTTTTATTAATTCTTGATGGGTTTTGAAAATTCTTTTTTTTAAACCAATTTTTATTTTAAACAATTTATTTTCTATTTAACCTATAGATGGGCCCTTACAAGTACTGTCACTCCGGGTCATTTTCTCTAAGCGGATCAAACTTTTAAGATACAAGATTTTACTTGAAATGTATTGAACGGTATTATAACTCTGTTTGTGACAAGTAGAGTCCACTGACTTTTGAATAAGTGTTATTATTATATACAACATGTTGTGAAGTATTCAAGCACATCTTAGAAACCAGACCTGACCAAACACACTGCATGGTATTTTTGAATTCAGCATAAAATGGCGATCATATATCACTTGGTAAACCTTTTGACCTTTGGAAAAAAGATTTTTAACGCCGACCAGTGTTATAGTAGAGTATACCCGTAGTTGTATACAGATATACTTATGTTCTTTACACTTATCCTGTGTATCTTTTTTCAAAGTTCTGAGTAGATGGCTTCATCTATCTGTTATCTTCTATCTTGCTATCTGGGTTGCTCTGGGCTGCTAGATGTTCTTTTTAATCTGGGCTGGATCTTCGGGACTTGATACTGGGACGTCTTATGTTGTTGTGGAGTTTTCAGTTAACAAACACAAGATTTTACTTTATTTAGAGCTCTTTGTTACTTTATAAGATCCAGATCAAACATGCGTGTGAGAATTTAGTTTCAACTGATAGATCACCATTGTGACCGTTCTGTTCAGCGCCAAATAAAATCTGACATTTCTTAACTCCTTCTAAATTACACGCAGACGAATCGGAGAAAGATATCAACGTTTAATGATTAATAGGTTACCTACGAATCTTTTAACACAAAGTAGTAATCTAAAAAACAATGATAGAGTCGCCTGTTATCCGTGGGTGGCAACCTGTGACTCTTAAGAATGGAACCCTGGTGGATGAGCAGTCCATGACATGCAACACTCCACTTTGGTCCTCTCTTAGATTAGACGGACGGTCGGAGAGGCCCTCTCCGGCCAATCAGCTGATTACGTCAAGCTGTAGCACCTACATGATTGTCTCAACCTATTGTTTTTATGAAAACCCCAAAGTCTTTTTATCATATATGTGCTAGAAGGTGGTGGCTAAGAGTCTTACGGTACTAGGTATGACATTAAACTCTATCTGATGAAGTACTTCCAGTTCTAAAGCTCTGTGGAAGGTGGAGTACTCCTTCATCACAATTACTCCCAGTTCCACTCTGACCCGGGGTGGAAGTATCTGTTCGGGTGTCATCTATGGGTTAGATAGAAAAAAAATGAGTTTAAAAGAAATGTGTTAAAAAATTGCGTAATCATCAAGAATGAATAAAACGAAAAACGTCTTCGGCATAAAATAACCCAATGTGTTGACATGCCATAAAATTCAACCAACCAACAAACAAACAACCAACCAACCAACCAACCAGGTGTTACATTAAAATCTAAGCTAGTTATAACTCCATAATGTACATCCAATTTTGTTTGAAACATGAAAACTATTTTAATTATTAAAGTTTTGATTTCACTCTCTCATTTCAAATTTTGTTTATTTTTGCTATTTTCATTGAAGTCAAATAAGTGCTGATAATTTCACCGATTTTCTTCTTTTTATTACATGAAAATATTTTCTATTTCCATAGATTTGTTTTTCTCTGAATATTTTGAGCAGTTTTTCAATAATCGTTTTACATCTTCTTAGCAAAATGTAAACAATGGACGAAAAGAATAAAGCTTAATATCAAGATTTACTTTTTTTCTTACTTTGTTTTCTGATTATAAAGGCGACAGCGGCTGCGTTCAGCTTCTAAGCCAATATAAACTGGCTAGCTATAAAATACCTGTCTACTGTAATAATAATTGCTGATTTGGGCCACAAATATGCATCTAACCCCCACCCACTCTGGATGACTCATAAAACAGAATCTTCTTAGGAATATTTTGAGCTGTTTACTTAATCGTTTCACCCTTTCCTAATATAAGAATGGATTAGGTATATACGTAGCTTAATAATAGATAAGGTCTCATCGTACACACATTTTAAAAAGTGTATTCTTATTTGCGAGAAAACGGTTTTGTTTGGTTTGTTTTATGGCATATCAACTCTTTTCGGGTCATTTAATGCCGAAACAAGTCATTTTGATAAAAGTTTCTATGTTTCAAGTTTTTAATATCTTCAATTAGTATAAATCAATAATTTTTATTAACTTCATTTGGTTTGGTTTGTTTAATGGTATAATAACCCCGTGGGTTTAATTAATGTCAAAACTGTTGGAATGTGAAATAAAAATTGATACTTAAATTTCTTTTACTGGTGTCATTTTTATAGATGTTTTTTGTGGATGTATTCTATATCTGATTCATAATTTCGATATATCTTTTTTATTTCTCTCAAGGAAGAATAAATGTCATCCACGTTAGTATTTTCAAACACATCTCTCATATTTGTATATAAATATTTCTTTATGATAGGAGTGAAAACTCCACCCTCCATAAAAGAGAGTAGAGATGTCTGACCAATAGACAACAACTAGAATTCACAAAGTCTACAGGAGTGAATAATCATTGGACACGAAGAAACAGAGATGATTCAAATAATGAAGCTAATACTCTTTATAGTAATCATTGTTTGCCAGAGTAAGTTACCTACTGAACATACTGATAAGAGTTTGCGTCTAATGTGGTCCTATGACAATCTCAGTACTTGGTGAGATTACTTAGTTCCGTGACTACCACATCTACATCCGGGTAGTTGCCCAGTCGATGATTTTTCTGCCCACACTGCGCTTTTCTTTGATCTGAATAAATGGGGTCGACGCAACTTGGTCGGAGCGTCTTTGCGACGGTCCGGCAGATTAGTGTAAATGAGCTGCCGTAGTTGCTGGCAACTCTAAGAACGAGACAACGCATCGTTAACAATAACAACGGTATGATTATTATTATTATTATTATTATTATTATTATTATTATATATAACAGAGAGTAATATGTTTTGCAACTAAGTTTCATACTAATTTACTAATCCTTTTCCCACATTTAACTGTTGCAGAAATAAATAATATAGAATGTCGAAATGAATTGTATGGAAACGAAAATAATTTTGAAAAGTTTTATATTTTTGAAAATAGATGGTTTGCTTGGAATTGTCGGGAAATTCCCTTAATCCGACCATAATCAGAATTTGGGGATCACCAAGAATGAGCGTATTGAAAATCTCTTCCTGTGACTCCCAAAAGATGAGCAGTACTCACCACATCAACTAAAGCAGGTGATTAAGATTTGGGACAATTAAAACATTCGAAAACGGGTGTTCATTTCAAAATCTTTATAATAGTCATTGTGTGTGGGAGTAAATTACCAACCATTTTCACCCTATGACTCACAAATTGATATTTACTAAGCTTAGGTTAAAGATACATCACCGGATTACAGTATGGTGTATCCAACAAGAATCAAACCCAATACAAGTCTACTGAAATTCGCTTGGTGATCATTATTCCGTGGTGATAAGCTCAACATAGATTATTACCACACAAAACCATAATTCTGGACACTCAGTGAGAATCAAACTCAGTAATGTTCTGTAGAACGAGTTTTCTGAAAACTATTGCACGGCTAATTGCCATAGTTATTTATGAAACATCGTAGTGTTGCACAATGTCGCAAGTGATGATTGAATCCACTGATAATAGTTTGAGTCTAACTTGAAAACATGCTGAAATGGCTGCCCGCATTAAATAACGCAATTTTCGCCCATTTAAATATTTCAGAAATGAATATTATATAAAATACAAACGGATTGGCGGATTTTGTTAAATATTTAATAATACTTCAAGAATTAAAACTGTAGCTTATTCATCGTTTAATATATGATATTTTATATATATTATATTCATCTTTTAATATATGATTAAGCGCTTGAAACCCGATCGCAAGTGAATAAAAATAGTAACCTGTATAAGATATAAATAGAGGTACCGTGCAGTTAGAGGTGTGTAGAACTTCAAGCATAGCTTGGCCGGTGCACTCTGGTGTTAAACTTGACTTCTTCATTTCTTTAAGACAGACACTTGTGTTACGGTTGATAACAATCTTTTTCTGTTGTTTTTATTTTCTATTAATGAATAATTCGGCTGAATAAAAGATATGCTGATTTTTTTATGTTGTTTTTGTTCTTTTTTAATTACAATTCAGCATTTTTTTCTCATTAATTCATCAATTTATTGATAAAAACATATTTTGAATAAACTTTCTTAGAATAAATAAAACAAACCTATGTACAAAATATCAGTTTATTGTAAAGGTAGGTTTAGGTCAGTCGTAAAGTTCTGGGTTCTATACCAGTCCTTGCCTACTCACCACATGACTAACACAGTTTGGATTATCTGATATGTGTGATAAAGCTGCATCTACGATTTCAAATTCTCAAATAACGAAAACCTTATTAGCGATATTAAATGAAAAAAGAAATATTATTGGTATATAATAGATTGATAAGACAATAATGAGTTTCTATTAATATCTTTTACAAGACTCTTCTCGCATTTTATCATGACTGTATCATTACGAGACACTCAAGTATGGAGTGCTTGTTCGAGTTTCACTAGAAGCTATTTCTTTGTCTCTAATTTCACTTTCTGTTGAATTTATGTGAGAAAGGGAATCCTCATTAATCTCTTTTTGCAATGATAAAATAAAGTGTTGGGAATTTACGAACTTAACTCCTCTTAAAAAGAGATATACCTCTTTATCTCAAATAAGCGCAGGTACTCATCTTCATAAATTCCACACAGGGAACTTTAAACTTCATCAATAATGCAAAACACGAGGACAACTTTTCCACACATCAGGTATTTGTTTTATTAACAGGGACAAACTAAATAAACGGCTTGAGGCGGATAAGCTGACCCCTTTATACAAAAATGGGATTCGGAGCAGATAACTCTGACCCGTCACTTACTACTATCTGTAAGTTTTATCAAGTACTTACAAAAGTGAATTTCAACATAAAGATCGATACTTTATTACAAAAGTATTTTTTACCTTAGCACAAATTTATTTTTATCATTCATTTTTATTATATTGATCTTTACTCTTTATATCAACATCTCATTAAGAAATCTCAAATATTTTGAAATGAAAATTCAAATATTGTTTAAAGATTAAATGGTATTTCATAATTTTTTTTTCTTATTTATTTATTTATTCCCTAAAAGTGGTTATCCGGCGTTGTCTGGGTAGAGGGCAAGGACCCAGGTTTATTGATTTGTTTACTTTTGAGATTTCTATTCCTATGAATATTTTAATTTTTAAATATAAGCGAATATATATAACATTTTCATAATTTTTGCATGAAAATTAAAAACCCGTGATATTCTATGTGTATATATATATATTTACTTTGTCGTTAATTGATTTATTTTTGTAGATTCAATCGGACGAACAGGCAGACATACATACACACCGACTGCCCTTTATATATGTATAGATTAATTTACAACATGATTTATCAATCTTAAAGAAATGTACATACAACCGCTTGTGTAATCTTAGGGTATTGACAATTTTTCCTTTGTCTTTTTCTATTTTTATTCGCATTGTGAAATTTACACGGACATTTTACCTCTCTTTGTGGAGAATGATTGATGAATAATTTAAAAATAAAACGAGTCTTTTTTTGTGTCATATTTGGAAAAGAAATCAAATTTGAAAAGTTTTATATTTTTGGAAAAGTATGATATGCCTGGAATTGGCTGGAAATTCAATTAAATTCAATCTTACCAAGAAAAAAAATCATAATCAAGAATGAAGTTGTTGAAAATGTCTTCGTGTGGCTTCCCAAAGATGATGAATATTCTCCACATCATCTAATGCAGGTGATTGATAAAGATTTGTAATAATTAGAAGGTGAATGAACATTCGGAAATGGATGTTTATTTAAAATGATCTTGGATGTTGAAGAGATTTCTGTTTGGAGATCAACTTGGAAATGATAATAGTATATTCATTGGTTGTTTGCTTGTAAAGAAAAGCATTTTTACTAGCCGGACCTTTGGATATACTGCAGTACGATAAGTTTATCATTACAACGTTTGATATCTTTTACTTAAGATCTATTGAGAAATAGTTCAATATGTAAGTATAAATAATCTTGATTTAACCCTCTCTCACTCTTTTTTTTCTTTATTTCCTTGTTTTTTTCTTTCATTATGTTTGATTGAAACAGATTAGCATTATCGCATCCGCGCGCCCAGTTCCACTGTCTATTTCCCCCTATTCTTTTTCTTTCTTTCTTTCTTTCCGTTTCTTATTATATTTTTTCTTTGTAGCATACCCTTTTCTTCCGTTTCTTTATAATAAAAAACGGAATAGTCCATAATTTAGCTGAGGTGACGACACTCATAAGAAATAAAAATCCGGTGGCAAAGCAACACCAGATAATCAGAATTTACACTTTTCGATTTCATCTTGACGGGTTGGATGGTGTCATTTTTAACCAGAGTGTTTTGCAAGATGATAACGGTCGTACAAATAAGGAACATGAGTATTAATACATAGATTATTGAGACATTTATTTTAATCCATGCAGCTGAATTTAACAACAGACACGTCGATAAAGCACAATTTACTCTAATGAAACAATCTGCGACAAAAGACAGAAAGAAAATGAAAAAAAAAAAAAAAAGATCAATAAGTCAAAATAAAGAATGTGTTATGAATCAAAGGATTTTGCCCGGGAAATATTCGACTTAATTTAGAAAAAGACAAAAACTTTAAAGTTTTTTTTTCTGTGTCAGGTTTGTTTTTTTGTGGAAAGGCGAATTGCTTAGATAAATTGTTGATTTAAAAATCACAAATAAGTTTCTTAAGAGGACTTCAATGTGGACAGCAATGCGGACAGCAATGTAGACTGGATGCGACGTGAAAAAAACAAACTATTTTTCACTTTCCACTAAAATGCTGACTTAAAACAAAAATTGTAAATTCACTTGGAAAATTGATATTCGTGCAAGTTCAGTCTAAATAACATTAGTTTGTTTGTTTTGTACACATGAACTGTTTTGAACAAGGTTCACTGTTTAAATTGTTTATCAAAAAGCTTGAGCTGTACTAGACTTAAAGTACCGATTTTTATCATTATAATAACTATCAAGAATATGTACCGTCCACCGGGCGTTAGTATTTAAGTTTTAATGTAAGGAAATACATTAAATTAGAAAGACTAATGGAATTAAATAAGAATGCATATAAAAAGATTCCACTTATCTTAATTATATCTTAATTGGTTTCTGTATAAAATCATTCATAACATTGATTTTAATATGTTGGAGAATAAAACAATAATATCAGAGATCAATGACACAAAGTAATTATTTATTCAACCTGTGTGTCACACTTTCCTCGTGCGGAAGGGTCGGTAAATATATATAAGTGAAAAACGCCGTTGAAAGTGAAAAGATTTGAAACCGTCAATTAGACTGAGTTTAAAGTAATGAAATAATTGATAAAATAGTAGTATGATTGGGTTACTTACTACTGACATAAACCCCAAATTTCCCCCTTGGATGGCAATCCATATAGACAAGGAAAAGTATGTTATAAAACCTCCACTGCCTAGCGGATATATCTCATTCCTTGAAAAGGCTTATAAAATCTGAAATCAAATCCAAAAGGTGAGTCTGAACTTCAGCGCTATCCAGCAACTCCCACGACATTATCATTACCAAACTGCATTATTTTTATTCATTTTCTTTGGAACACAACGACAGTGTGGAGAGAGGGGACTAGCTACTTGGATGATAGCCCTTCCTCCATATCAACCCGCCCAATTTACACGGTTCTACGTTTTTGGACACTACACTATCGTCTCTAGTAGACGGGTGGATGCCAAGGAACTGCTAACAATCCGAAAAGATTTTGTAAATTTTTGTATAATGGAAAGTAAACAGTTCTAAATGTATAAGGTTACACAAAGAATATTTAAAAGGATACTAATGTGATATTTCCTTTCTTTTATTTAGTTTTTGTTAATATGAAATGACAATATTTTATTCTGTAAGGTCTTGTAAATATATAAAATACTTATTATATAAGTCACTGACTAGTAAACAATGAGATTATTTTTCTTTACTGGTGCGTGTATCTTTTGACAGTGTTCTTGTTAGAGATGTTTTTAAGCTAATAGAAATCGGTTTCAGACAACCTCGTTACCCAAACTTTTCAGTCGAAGAAACGGACATGTTTTAAAGAAACTGTGTTGCTAAAAGATTATTGAAAGACTTTCTTTTTGTAACGTTATGTCTCTCCTTTCAGAATGGAGTGAGGATTTGCTAATAACAATAATCATTGTATACTTATCTAAAGACCGGTACTACTTTGAGAGGTTCGAATCTGGTTGCTGGGCTGATGTTGAGTTGGTTGGCAATTATTTGATGTTTGGAGTCTGGAAACAAACTTGGAATTCTGGGGGACATCTTGCATTGTGCCATTTATAGTTTTTTAATTGGTGACTTATGTTTTCCTTATAAGATTTTTATTTCCCCCCAAGTCAAACTGCCCTGAGCGAGAGACATCTCACCCAGTCAACGCATTGTCCCAATCTGACTCCAGACTCTCACCTCTCGCATCTACTCTTCCGCACTTCATCAAGTGGAATGTCATGGCCAATAGAAAAATACAATGTGGCGCTGTGCTGACTTATCTTATAAATTCTCCATGCTAATCTACATATAATTCGTATATTCTTCCTAAAAACTTTTCCATGCTAATTTACGTCACTGTTACATTCCTCTCTCTCTCTCTCTCTCTCTCTCTCTCTCTCTCTCTCTCTCTCTCTCTCTCTCTCTCTCTCTCTCTCTCTCTCTCATATGCTAGATTTTGACGAAGTAAACCTAAGTTTCTATCAGACTTGAGAATCCTTAGAAGTATGAATACCACAGTCTTGTATTCTCTCTTATGTCTACTATGCAGATATCTTTGTCGTTCGTATTTGTTGTGGCCAAGACAATGAAAACCCAACAAAACAGATAACACGTTCCAATGAATATTACATTATAAGTGTCTGATTCGGTTTGTGCGTGTGACTCGAGCAAAAAAAAACAAACTGTAAAATGAAGGAACAATTGAAAAGATGTATAATTCTACAGACATGTTTTTTTATGTTCATTTATATATGGATCATATTAAAAAGATTCATGGAAGAAAAAATATTTTGGTATGGATAAAATTTACTATATGTCGACACGTGTTTCGACCAGAATTTGCTTACACATACAGTATTCTATTTAAAATTATTCTAAATATAAAACGTATTAAAATAATAATAATAGAAAGATACAAAATTAAGCATGTAAACTATAGGCCATCATCATTTTCTCTTATTATTATTATTATTATTATTATTATTATTACTAGCAAATATATGCACCCTCCGGGTGCCAGTATTCAAGTTTAAATGTAATAAAATATTAGATTAAATCAGAAAGGCTAATGAAACTGAAGAAGAATTCAGATAAAAAGATTTGAAACGGAGGGGGTATAATCGGAAAATAGAACAACTGAAACTTACTCTTTCATCACTTCCGTTTTCAATGCTAAATTTTCTTAATTTAACTATTTAGTTAAAATAGGAAGTAAAGAATAAATTACAGTTATTTCTTGTTAATGAATTTTATTTAAGATTCATTGAAGAGATTTTTACTCATATTCATTAAGATAAAACCAAACAATTAGAAATCAATAATACCAAGCACATATTTATTAAAATCAGTTTTTTTAATATCAATATGCAAATTAGCTATACGTTTACACTGAAAACTGGTATTTTGTTGTATATATAAATACAATTGCATGTTATTAGTATTTAGGTAAGGCCAACAGTATTAATAATGTCAAACAGTTTTATTATTAATTGAGGTTTAAATAGAAATAGAATCATGGAGAATGTGATGTAAATAACTAAGGGAATTGTGACTTGAGTAGTAATATAGTTTCGGTTACAGACAGAAAAACACACAATCTCCATTATAATAAGATTATTATTATTATTATTTTATTATTTTATTTTATATTTGAAATAATTCCAAATAGAATATTTTATGTGTAAGCAAATTCTGGTTGAAACCACGTGTCGACATGTAATAAATTTCATCGATACCAAAATATATTTTTTCTTCCATTTATCTTTTCAACATATCTGTCGGTTCATTTCTATTTTTCTCACCTATATATATATCGATCAATATATAGTAGCATTGATAAAGGAAGAAAATATGTTCGTTTATAAAAAGTATTTAAACAAATGAATTCATGACCTTTAATCTTGCATTTAAAACAGTTATTTATCTGATTTTTTGAGATGAGGCTTGATAATTAGTATTATTTGGATTTTTCGGACTGTTGTCCTCGTATTTATTGTTATATACACAACGTTTCGTCTGATGTTCCCTCCAGCCTTTTTCAGGTGTCTCTTGTCAAACTTAGGAACGTTGTCGAACTCGGAAATCTCTTCGAACTCGGGAACTTTCTCTTTGAACTCGGAAATATTATTGTTGTAGTGGAGAGCCCTCACGTCGTAATCGGGAGCCTTCACGGAATTTCGAACCGAACTTTTTATTTAATCCATCAGGGTAGATTGTTCGCATTCCGTTAACGATAATCGGGTGCAATTGTTAAGCGAGGTTAAGGGCGATAATAACATAGAATCCAAATAGTCTAAAACTGCTATTTCTTCAATTTATCAAAAAGTGTAGAAAAAACACAAAAACCAAACTATATTCTGTTTTCGTTAGTTTCAAGATGACGTCTCTTCATTTAATCTGACTGAAGGAGAAAAAAAGAATCGCATTCTTTAATTTTTAGCTCTAATCTAATAAGAAAAAGTGACCTATATATTTTCCTTCTTTTGTCTGGTGTCACAGATCGAGTTCTGATCATACATCCAATCATACCATTACTTTAACAAAAATTATCGTATATATTCCCATGGTTCCACATACAACCGGACCAATCATGGCACATTACATATCAGTAATCTCAAAAGAAAGCTGAAAAAGGTTATTAGTTCAAATTATTATTCCTGGGAATAGTGGAAGTTTTACGAAAATTACAATTCAGTTCTTTGCAAGAGACGCTCAACATATTGTAAAGTTGGAATTACACAATTAATGCGTTTAAATTATCATTGGTAGAGTGTAAGGTTTGTATCCAAACATGTTAAATAATTATTTGCACGTGTGTGTGTGAGAGAGAGAGAGAGAGAGAGAGAGAGAGTCCATTAGATTACTACAGTTATGAGAGTTCATTCTTCTCATTGAGACATACACGTGTGATTTTGTGCTAAGCTTATAAAACATCAGAATTAAGTGAAATAATAATTAAAATGCCTGTCTGAAAGAGCATTGCAATTCTAGTGGGTTTGATCCATACTTTATAGGGCATATATGAATAATCTCATCTTCATCCTCATGTTGTTCTAGTAGCACGGATATCCCTGTCAACCGTCCCTATCATTCATTGTCTTTGAGAGGTCCTCTGCGCAGTGTCCAGTATCCGCACAGAGTTGATTAATGTAGGTCTTTGCCGGTTGGCTTACACTGGTATGTCAATGTGCTGGTTTACACAAGAAGACATCGCATGAGTTCTTCCTTGCAGTGCTCAGTATGTCTGGTTCGTCTCACTCGGATGGTTTATCTGATAGGTGGCAAGTGGCCATAAAGTTGCTTCCTTGTGGGGTGTTGTTTCCACGATTTGTTTATGATTGCATACATCATTCTTTAGCAGCTAAGCAAATATCAATAATGATCCTTTTATGTGAATTAAATGAGTAGATAAATTAAATGTAATTCTCTTAAAAATATATACCACTGGATTTTACTCTATTCGAAGGAGACTGTGTTTTATTTGCTTAATGAATAACAACAGTTTATTAAGTAAATTGACTTTAATAAATAACACCGGATTTCACTGTACTGTAAGCAACCTGAGATCCGTGTGTGATATTTAAGCAAAGTTTAGCACATAACAACTCTGGCTTTTACTTTCATATCAACCCTCTGGTTGGTTGGTTGGTTGGTTTTTACGGCATGTCAATCCTTGTTGGGTTATTTCATGCTGAACCATTTTGTTTTATTCATTATTGATGGGTATTCAAAATTGTTTTAAAACTCAATCCTTGAAACATTTTTTAAACTCATTGTTCTAATTTTAAACTCATTTGTGTTCTATTTAACCCATAGATGGGACCATAACAGGTACTACTGTCGATGAAGGGGTACTCCACATTCCCCAGAACTCCAAAATTGGCACTTCGCCATTAGATGCAGTTTAACGTCATACTCAGGAGACTCGACACTCTGGTCTATGAAACTATGTGGAAATACACAACTTTATCGAAAATGACTCATGTAATATATTTATTAAACTTAACGTAAAAATGTTACATGGAACACATTACGATAAAACTTTAAATAGTTTTTTTTGTGATTTACACTCTACAAATCCACAGTGTAAAATTAATTATTATTAAAAAGGAAAAAAAAAACCCAGAGCAAAGACAACATTATACAGAATGTAATTAAAAAAGTGTCAATACATCTATGAAAAGTTTTATTTGAGTCTCTTCATCTTTGAAGTCGTCATCTTATATACTGAGACACTCCAAAGAACTACACCCCAGGGATTTAGACCCCAGGGAACACGACTCGCCTTCAAGTGCGATGATCGTACTTGAGCAGGAAAAAAAAAATTTTTTTTTAACGCAGTGTAAGCAGGTGCATTTTGCCAATTTCAATCGCACTACTGTTCAAATTATTTGCACTAAATTTTCTACCCCATTTGACATTAGCAATCTTATTCTGAGCCAAGAATTCTCAAGAGTAGTTCTTGCTAAAAGTCACCCTTGCCACTAGCCACACTTCGGTTGTGTCCTAATACCGCAGGGACAGTCCCGGTAATTTTCGATTGCACCATCTCCTATTAAGGTGATCTTTATTTTAGATTTATTTTTCATATAATCAATTTTCTCTCCTAACTAATTTAATTTTGAAGGATTCTTTTTCTTTTCTCATTTTCATGGCGTTTCCTTTCGCTACTTCAGATTTAATGAATTTTGAATTTTTCTAGTTAATTCCCAAAAAGCTTTAGAACACTCGGGCAATATCCGATATGTTTATCATTTTCTTCAATAAGATACCTTTATGAATAATTATGATATTTCGGACTGTTGTACTCATCTTTAGTATAAACTGTAAAGGTTACAGTGGCCTAAACGTTGTATTTATACACAATAAAGATGAGGACAAGATATTAAGCCTCATCTCATAGATACCCATAAAAATATGTAAGATTCGTTTAAATGTCGCATTCGGTGTCCATTAAACTCAGTGTCGAGCAAAGTCTATATAGACTTTATAGAATTGATGTTATGATTAATTGCTAATCCATACATATATAAAGGTCAGTTGTATGTATGTATGTATGTAGGGCCGGGTTAGCTCAGTCGGTAGAGTGTTCGGCTAGAAACCACAAGGTTCCTAGTTCGATACCCGCCCTCGCCAACTCAGCGTATGAGTAGGACAGGGATCTGTGTCAGACGCTAAAACAATCTCCCTGGTCTAGCGCTAGTGAAAAGGGGATAGACTCCCTCGCTGCATGGCTGATACCGACATTAGGCCGCCCCGACGACTTTATTATTTATGTATGTATGTACGTGTGTGTATGTATGTCCAGAAGAAACTACGAAAATAAAACAACAACAAAGTATATCTATATACACATTAAATATCATCAGTTATTGTTATTTGTACAGAAATAATTTGATTTATATTCGAAGATATTTGAAAGTCAAAATATACATAGAAATAGCATTGAAGTTCTACTTAAAAATGTCCTGCATTTGTAAATCTCAAAAGCAAACAAATCAATACGACAGGGTTTTGTTTCCGATAGTGGGTAGCCTCTCCAAGTACATATATAATGGGCAGTTTTATAATTGGAAGCGCGTGGTGTAATGGTTAAAGTCATGCGAAATGGACTCGTCGCCCCGAGTTCAAATCCTTGAGTGGTAATTGTATTTCACTTAGCACTAACACCCTTGGGAAAGGTATGAATCCTACTCTCCCTCTATCTATGGATAAATAGTAGGGCAGACTGAGCTCTTTAACCTTGGTTAGGCAACCGGTCTAGGAGAAGGAAAACTCTGAATTCAAACCTGTTGTACTCCGATTAAAAAATTGACCTTGTGTCACATCCTGCCCGTGCGGAGGGGTTGGTAAATATATATATATATATATATATATATATATATATATATATATATATAATGGTGTGTATGTATGAATGACCGGCTGAAACTACAAAAATAAAACAATTAACGACAAAGTAAATATGTGTACTCATAAAATACCACCAATTCTTGATTTTTATGCAAAAATTATGAAGATTTCTCTCTCTCCCTCCTTTTTCCTCTCTCTCAACCACACACACACACACACACACATACATATATATATATATATATATATATATATATATATATATATATATATATATCAGTCTATCTATACATATATAAAGGGTAGTTGGTATATATGATGAAACTATGAAAATAAAACAATTAACGACAAAGTAAATATATATCACCGGTTCCTGATTTTTGTGCCAAAATGATAAAGATTTAGTTTATATTCGTGAAGATAATTAAAAAGTAAAATCTAAATAGTTACTGCATGGATTTTTTTTTGCATTCAATATTTTAAATAGGAGACACTAATTTTTATTTTCAGAGTGTTTGTGCACATTTGTTTCTGACGTCCCACGGTCTTTTTGACAAAGAGATTTTAATCGGGCATCCTGCGAGGATCCAATTCACGATTCTGTAATAATGAATTTGCGAGACAAACTTTTACCCAGGTGATGCTGAGTAGCCGTTTCTAATACATATATAAAGTGCAATTAGCGTATATGTATGTATGTCCGGATGAAACTACAAAAATGAAATAATTAACGACTAAGTAAATATATACATACATTAAATATCACCAATTCATGCTTTTTGTGCAAAAAGGATTATTTGATTTATATTCGAAGACATTAAAAAATCAAAATATACATAGAAATAGCACTCAAATTTCTCTTAATAATTTCTAGCATTTGTAAATGAAATAGACCAGGGTTTATTGCCGCAACGCCTTCCACCCAAGTGATGCCGCGTAGCCGCTTCTAGTAAATAAATAAGGGAATGTACTTTCATTCGGATTTAGTTTTTATATCCCTTGAAAAATTATAATGGTCAGTGTGAACGAGATTACAGTCTCTACATTATTTTTTATTAAACTGCAAATTATTGAATCCACTAAGGACGATGGCGTAGTGTCCAAAAATAAATAAATAAAATTAAATAAATAAAAGAATTAAAAATTTAAAAAATACAAATTTTATCCACATCTGCGCAAGTGACTCTGCAGGCCAATTCTTGAGTGACAGTCTTTGGTGCACTGAATGCACACAAACTGTGATGCTTTCTGGGGCTGCTGGTTTTTTTCTCTCTCTTTCCGGCCCTCTTTACTGTCGAGGCTACTCTTAGCTATTCACTAAGATGTGGCACAAGTTTAGAAGTATTGAGCGCCCAGTGAGAATCGAACCCACTATATGGTCTGCTAATCTAGCTCGCTAAACATTACACCGCGTAAGATGCTCTAGTGGGAATTATATATAGTTAGTATGGTACTGAGTCAAGTGGAATATGGGACATGATTTGGTTTGGTTACTTTGTTTTATTAATAGCACTAGCAAATTAAATAAAAATAACTGAGGGGTAGGAGAAAAAAATTCTATATCAGCGAGTTTATACCCTATGTAAGTAAAATCATCAAATTCATTAAAGGATTGAAAAATAAAACAGTTTGAAATGTAAACTTTAAATATGTATTAAAATAAAACAAACTATATATAGATATAATACCAGTCATGTATTTATTAAAACTTGTTTTAAAAAAAAACAATGAGGATCATCTAATGTTGCATGTTCAAATTTTGAGTGTATGTTATGACGATTTTGGATCATGTGATGTAAGCAATGACGTAGTTTTTGTTACAGAAAAATAAAGAGCGAATCTCCATTATTAATAGATATCAACCTTCGTGGTTTATTCAATGCCATATTAATCATTGTAAAACATTAGGGGTACTATTTAATCCATAGTTGGAGGATGATGATATTCTTAACTTTTACAAGGGTATTAGTCTGAAAATGAACGTAATAGCGTCATTGGAGCTCGAACTTGCTTACTGCGATATCGCTGCCCAGCACGTAACCCACTTCGACACGGTATAACCGAGCTTCGCCTGAAGCAAATAGATAATTCCATGCGTTCTCACTATACCTCTCTTAGCCGACTTAGTGACGTATGTTGCTTGCCTCTCTTTCTCTGTCATTGTGTCACATTGGCTGTCAAATTGGATTCTGACATTCAGTATTAAATATGTCGACCTGGCGAAGGGATTACAGGTCAGAAAAGCATTTTTTGACTCCTGTCCCCTCTAACCTTAACTGACGTCTAATTTAAATACTGTGTCCCTATTCTATTTGGGGATTGGCCAAATAGTTCGTTGTAAATCTTTCTCTTCTTGTGCCTGATTTCTTGAACAAAATAATATAGTTCCTTCCCTCTTATAAAAACAACAAGGGCTAGTTGATTTTACCTATAAGTCATTTAATGATTATATATAAAAAGTTCAACAATACACAATCAACTATTCGTCTTAAATGAAGGGATTTAGTATCTATAATTACATAGATAATCTATATTGTTAGGCAAATTACATTTGCTGTTAACGTATTGCGTTTGTGCTCGTTAAGCGCTTAGGCCCAACTGACAAAGAAATCCTTCCTCTTTTGTCTCTTTGCGTCAATAATAAGAAATTCTTCCAATTAATTCGTTTTCTCACCAATTCTCTGGCTAAGTTCAAAACGGATCAGCCTTCTTTTTCACAACAATCCACTCCCGTTCTTCATGTCAAAAGGTTATTTCATTTACCGGAGTAAAAACGATGCTAATTTCTCGTCTAGGTTCGAATTCAAGTTATCTGTACTGATCTCTCTGATTCTAAGGTCACACCTGCACTCCGTTTTCATGGGGAATTAAAAATTATGATATATCCCCTCTTCCCATTCCAGGAAAAATATTATAATCCCCCAAAAATGAGTTACTCATATCACGTCAACCAGGTAATTTATTTACAACGAGGCCTCCCCTAAATATGAGATATGAGACAGGAAAAGTATTATACTGTTGGATTATTTCTGGTATAAGGTGTGCTAAAGACCGCAACTTATATTTATAGACTGTTCCAAAACAGCGGTGTCTGAATCGGCCAATCAAAAACTCCCAAACATGTATTTAATTGACTATTTAAAGGCGTTGATAAATTGCCCTAAAATTACTCGCTGGAAGGACAGATCAACTGACAAGGATTATAAACTTTCTGGTTCAAGATAGGATCAACTCCGATACAACTCTTTTCTACTTCAAGACAGGAACAACTCTGAGATCAACAGCTTTGAGGACAGATCAACAGACTAGGATTAAAACTGATACTACATCTTTCTACTTCAAGAAAGGATAACACATTATGCCACAAGGGCATCTCCACTGCAAAACTGCTTTCATCTACGACCCTAAAATGTCCACAAGAATCGTAACATCTAAAAACTGGGAAGAAAGGGTTAACCCTTTTGCAAGCAGATAATTTTTTGAAATCCTTGTTGAGCGGCGAATAATTTGTTTTGTACATTTACATCAAATTGGTCAGCAAGCCACAACCCTTTTTTATCATATATGTGCTAGAAGGCAGTGGCTGAGGGTCTTATTATCCTGGGTATGGTGTTATATTCTATCTGATGGCGAGGTTCCAGTTCTGGAGGTCTAGGGAATGTGAAGTATCTCTTTATTACTATTGCTCTCAGGTCCACTCTGACCCGGAGTGGTAATGCCTGTTAGGGTCCCATCTATGGGTTAGATAGAAACAAATGTGTTTGAAAAAATTGAGTCCCCACAAAGAATGAATAAAACAAAAACGTCTTCGGCATAAAATGACCCAATGGGTTAACATGCCAAAAAACAAAAACAAAAAAAAAAAACAACCAATCAATCCTGGCCGATACAAATCCACTATTTGAGACGTTTTGTCTTTAGAAACTAAAACGAGAACCCTCCACAGAGTACACCAATGGATAATAAAGTAACATTGGCGGAGTAGCCTATTGTCGGTATCAGCCTAAGAGCGAGGGATTCTATCCCCTTTTCGCTAGCGCTAGACCAGTGAGATTGTTTTTGCTAAAGTGGAGCGCCCCACCTACCGTCAGCTCCCCAGTTGACGATCAGATTACCCAATATGTGCTACTCATGCACTGGGTAAGCGGGGACCGGTATCGAACCCGGTATCTTGTTATTGCCTTGGCGGGTGCTTTATCAACTGAGCTAAACCGCACCCACCCGCACCCCCACAAAATCTTGGTGTTCCATCCTTCATTACTTATGGGTCACAAGGTTATAAAAAATAAAAAATAAAGATAATGAACACTTGGAAATTTTGAAGCCGTTTAACGCTTAGTCTACATTTGAACAGACCTCTACATTCTCTTTTGAAAGATAGCAGAGTGAAATAATCACCGGCTAACTTTTATTTTATGGTAAGTTGAATAATTATTAAGTGTATCTATCTTAATATTGATTTCGAGGGATCTTTATGGCTTTTGTTTTATTATAACATAAATTTTGAATGACATAGTAATTAACTTTTTAGTTTCGTTATTATTCCCATCAGACACACAATTTAATACCAGTGTCATTAACATTCAAGATTTTACTTTGATACAGACCTCACAAAATATTATATTAATATATATTAAATATTGAATATATCAATGTATATTAAATAATATATATTTATATATGTTTTGTTGAACTCGACAGACATTTCCTGTCTGACGAGTTTTTTCTATCCTTTCCAATTATCTGGCCATCTGTTTTTTTTATATCAGGGTGAATTGGTGAATGAATCTACTAAAGATTCTTACACTAGTACTTTCTGCTCTACTTAGTGCCATCATCAGGTGTGAAGTGGTGAGTTGTTTCCTTGTTTTTTTTAAACCAACAAAGTAGCAGCATGAATACGTAGGAGGAGGGACTCACAAGTTTATAAGAAATGTTATGGGAAATTGGAAAGGATAGGAAAGAAACTTGTCAGACAGAAAATGTCTGTAGAGTTCAACAAAACACGCCTAAGGGAAAAAATGCAACCAAAATATACTTATTTTAATAATAATAATAATAATAATAATAATAATAATAATAATAATATATATATATATATATATATATATATATATATATATATATATAATCCAAAAGTCCAGAGAAGAAATCTTCCTTATGACACAAGAGTTTTATTTAAAAAACCTGTCGCAGTTTGAGAGCTCAATGTGTGCTCTTAATGTTAGAGTCACAGAGCAAATATATAAGTAAAGAAATAACAAAAGACTTAGAGATTTAGCATTATGCTAAATCTCTAAGTCTTTTGTTATTTCTTTACACTTATATATATATCAAATATCCTATACGTACAACGATCAAGAGTTTCTAATTATCTTGTTATCATTGTTATAGTAAATATCGACCTATGCATCACTACAATTATTATAACTAGCAAAAATATGCGCCCTCCGGCAACAAGTATTCAAGTTTTAATATAATTAAATATTATATTGAATTAGAAAGACCAATGAAATTAAATAAGAACACAAAAAATTACATTTATTTTTTACTTCATTCTAATTGATTTCAATATAAAATTATACATATAATTGCTCTCAATTTGTTTGAGAATAAAACAATTATATTAGAAATCAGGAACACTAAGTAATTATTCATTGAACACGGTTTTATTGAAATCGGTATGCAAATTATTCACACCATATACTATGTAAACATTGATATCTTAATGATATACAGCACACCTTGCAGGATTTTAAACATTAATGACTTGAGCTGTTTTGAGGCAAGTCCATCTCAGGTAGATTTTAATAGATATCATAAATACATAAGACGCTAATTACGATTAAATAATGATTATTTAATGACCATTGAGAATATAATAAAGGAAAACGTGACGTTGATGGTGACGTAGTTTCAGTTACAGACAGGCATTATGATAAGATTACACGTATTGATAAGTTCTGATGACTATCCCCATGTTGTCACATATTGTCATGTTTATTTTTAAATAGAAAAATGAGGCAGTATTTCCTGAGACTGTAATGGTCATATAAACTTTTTTGGAAGTTTTCAATTGACTGAGAAAGATTGGATAGAAGATGTTGATACGTACATGACATGTGTCCGAAAATGTTTGACTTGTGAATTCTCAGCTGTTGGCCGTGGGTGGCGACCAGTACTGCTCAAGGACGGAATCAGGATGGTTGAGCAATCCATGACATGTAACACTCCACTTGGCCCTTACTCAAGCTAGACGGGGAGGAGGGTCGGAGGCTCCTCTGAGCATCTATATGATTGTCCCAACCCTATTGTCCTTATAGCAAATCTCCAACCCTTTTATCATATATGTGCTGAGGGTCTTTAGTGAAGTTCAAATTCTGGATATCTGGGGAGTGCAGAGTACCCTTGCCTCGCCATGACTCCCAGTTCCACCCCACCTGGAGTGGTAATACCTGTTAGGGTCCCATCTATGGGTTATAGAAGAAAATGAATTAAAAATGTGTTTAAAAACAAATTGAGATGTTAAAAGATTTCAGTGACCATCAAGGATGAATAAAACAATGTCTTCGGTATAAAATATCCCAACAAGGGTTGACATGCCGTAAAATCCGACGATCCAACTAACTAGTGAAATGTAGTTCAATCAATTCCTCAAACCATCTTGGCTTTTCTCTACTTTTGTATTCCAATTCGCGAAGTTTTGTATTTTGAATAGTATCTTTGATCAGATCAACATTCAATCAAGTTGCAATTTCCACGGAGTGATCAAGCGAGGTTTGCTATTGTTCATATATCTACTTTCTTATATTGTATGTATTTACCCAACCCAACCCATCCACCACTTGCAGATTGTGACACCAGATTAATATTAAGTCGAGAACAACTGGTTTGATTTAGAGTTTTCTTTCTCCTAGACCAGTTACAATAATAATATTAAAGATCCAAGTCTGCCCTACTATTTACCCATAGATATGAGAGGAGATTAGTTAGATTCATATTTTTCTCAATGCTATTTGCAATATGTGAAAATGCGAAAAATCTCATGCAGGATTTGAACTTAAATCGCCGAGTCCATTACTTATGACAATAAACGTTACAGAATGAGCGCTTTACTGTAGATGATGCTGCACTTTAGTAGAACTTCCAGCAATATAAAAAAAAATAAAAAGATTGATGATATTTGAAATTATTTCCTTAAACAGCAACAAGCACCTGCGTCATATACCCGGAATCCAACAATATTATGCGGCATTCTATGCGCAGCCCACCATTTTAGTACGAGATGGCTCGGCACCACCATCACGTGGGATTCAAATATTCTACTTAATGTTTTTAAGGAAAACATTCTCGCTGTAAGGAAATACATTTTTAAAGGTCGAACCTTTTCTGGAAAGAATATACAGATCTGAAGAATTCACGGGTGGATACAGGATAATATTTTTCAGCATCAATTAAAGCCAAATTAAATCTGTGTCCATAATCAGCAAAATAAGCGTTTAACATCGCAGACCAAATTAATTCTGCGTCCATAACAATGGCCGTAATTAGCAGAATAAGCGTTTGTCATCGTTGCGTTCTTGTAGACCACTCAATATTTCACTGGTGTCACCTGATCCCAAGACAAAGTGGAGAATTTGTAAAATCAAAGTTTCTCTCGACAAGTTAAAAACCGGGCAAGGTAAACCCAATGTCAAAAGCTGGAGAACAAGAAAAGTTTTAGTAAACATACTTAGCGAGAGAAGAGACTTACCCCGTGGAGCGAAACGGGCAAGAACTTGTCTCGCACGTAGATCTTCTAGATCTATGATTTAGGTGAGATGGCCAAAAAAGAATAATTATTGCTTTTCTTTGCTGTGGATAAAATGGCTTGCCTCCCGAGAAAGCAAACATAACAAAAGTTCATTTATATGATTTGTTGCTTATGATGATTGGTCTGTCCAACACATCAGAACGAGACACGGCAATATAAACGCAGTGCCACCTGAGACAGCGATTGCAGTCTGACTTCAAATGGTGCTTGTGACGAGTGTGGGAATAATATTCTGGCAATATATGTTTTGAATATGACATTAAACTACATCCGGTTGTCAATTTCCAGTTATGAAACTTTTTTCAGGACTCCCTTCAAATTTGGAGATCTAAAAATCGACATAACTCCGCCAATTCTTGAAATTGAAAACTCAAATTTTGTGAGTTGTCTAACTTTAAAATTGTCTACACCTGAACAGAAAAATTGAAGAGGATGGGTGACATGGCCTGGATGATTTGACATGGTATTACCCATATATATATATATATATATATATATATATATATTGTAATCCACATGTTAGAGACATGTTTCGACGTATCATATCTCTTCAGTGTGGCTTGAGATTTGCAGACTTACCCGCTGGGTACAATGTATTTGGGAATCTATTGCGTTATGCTTCATCTGGAGCACATGCCTTGGTTAGCTTATAGAATGATTTTTAGTATAAAAATGCATTGGAAATGATTTTTAGTATAAAATGCATTGGAAATGATTTTTTAGTATAAAAATGCATTGGAAATGATTTTAGTATAAAAATGCATTGGAAATGATTTTTTAGTATAAAAATGCATTGGAAATGATTTTAGTATAAAAATGCATTGGAAATGATTGGAAATGATTTTTACTATAAAAATACATTAGAAATGATCTTTACAATAAATGCATTGAAATGATTTTTACTATAAAAATGCATTGAAATGATTTTTACTATAAAAATGCATTGGAAATGATTTTTTACTATAAAAATACATTAGAAATGATCTTTACAATAAAAATGCATTGAAAATGATTTTTACTATAAAAATGCATTGAAATTGATTTTTTACTATAAAATGCATTGGAAATGATTTTTACTATAAAAATACATTAGAAATGATCTTTACAATAAAAATGCATTGGAAATGATCTTTACAATAAAAATGCATTGGAAATGATTTTTTACTATAAAAATGCATTAGAAATGATCTTTACAATAAAAATGCATTGGAAATGATTTTTTACTATAAATGCATTAGAAATGATTTTTACAATAAAAATGCATTGGAAATGATTTTTTACTATAAAAATACATTAGAAATGATCTTTACAATAAAAATGCATTGAAAATGATTTTTACTATAAAAATGCATTGGAAATGATTTTTGACTATAAAAATGCATTGGAAATGATTTTTGACTATAAAAATGCATTGGAAATGATTTTTTACAATAAAAATGCATTGGAAATGATTTTTACTAAAAATTCATTAGAAATGATCTTTACAATAAAAATGCATTGGAAATGATTTTTACTATAAAAATGCATTGGAAATGATGTCTAGTACTCCTTCCTTAATATTATACCCAGGTCTACTCTCACTTTGAGTGGAAGTACCTATTAAGTCTCTATCTATGGGTAAAAATACATCTTAAAACTATATAACTGTGTGCGCATTATTTGTATTTGATAAGAATACTTAATACCACATAACAGTGTGCAAACAAATGATTGTTATTGTCAAATAAGAATAAGTACATTAAAGCATTTAACTGTGTGCAAATTATCTGTATCAAATTTTGGCATTGAATAACTCATAAAGGGTTGATATGCCGTTAAACAGATAAACCCAATCAAACTAACATTTTTTAAAGGTTGTGATCTTATTGTATAAGGTTGAAAATAATATTCGTTAGAGAAAACATGAAAACTCTATAATATAAAATATTTGAAAAATCTCATTAGAAATTGTTATGAAGATGTGATGATGAATTTGAAATTTCCCCATCATTTATCTGGGTATTTGCTTTTCTTTTTTTTCATTTCCTCTTTTCATTTGATTGTTCTTTTTTTCTATTTGTCATTTAATAACTAAAAAAAAGATAATTGAGATGTCCGGGATATTTTTTGTTTTGTTTGTTTTGTTGGATTTTACAGCATGTCAACACTTGTTGGGTTATTTTATGCCGAAGACATTTTGTTTTATTCATTCTTAGTGATGTTGGTTGGTTGGGTTTTACGGCATGTCAACCTCTTGGGTTATTTTATGCCGAATACTTCTATTGGTAATTTGGTATTAAAAATGTTTAATGCCGATAAAGTTTTGAATGGATAATACAATTTTGTTTATAAACTCATGTTTTCTATTTAACCCATAGATGGGACCCTAACAGATAGTACCACTCCGGGTCAGAGTGGACCAGGGAGCAAAGGTGATGAAGGGGGTGCTCATTCTTGGTGAGTATTCAATATTGTTTAAAACTCAATTTTTTTAAACACATTTTTTTTTATCAAACTCATTTTTCTGTTTAATCCATAGATGGGACCCTAACATATACTACCACTGTGGATCAGATTGTACAAGGATGCTGCATACTGTCTTGAATAAATCCTGGGAGTAGCTATAAGGCCACTTATATCCTATCACGCAAACCATCAGAGTAAGACATGGTGAATAATGCAGATGACAAACCGATAAGTGAAAGCTCTCATGTGGACACCCACGCATGGGCACACCAGTGAAGGCCGAACTGCAAAAATTTACATCAAACAGGTCTATTCGGATGCTGGATGCCGCACAGAGGACTTGCCAGGAGCGATGAACAACGGCGATGGGTGAATAAAATAAGCCGTCTCTATATGTGGAGTACCCATTCATTGCCATTACCCCCAAGTCCAAGGGATATATAGGGCCCTAATACGAAGTGGCTGTACCTGTTAGGGTCCTATATATCCCTCAAATAGATCTTTTTAAACATTAATCGCATTCGACAGAACTGAATGCAAAAAACCTTAAGCAAGAACTGTACAAAAATTTAAATATTCACGTACAAAGAACACAGTTCCTTAACCTCTAGGTATAAAATAACCTAATTGAGGTTGACATACCGTTAAAATTGATCAACCAATTAATCAGTCAAAATAATTTCAACGATTTTATAATTCGTCAAAATCAAACATTTAACTAAAAGTTTTACACAATAAGTTTTTTTTCAAAATGAATATTTTAATCGTTACACACTACCATAGGAACCTTCACGCTGTTGACTGGGGCTGTAGATTACACCGACTGCACCTCTGCAGAGGGGTAAAATCTTCGGCATAAAATAACCCAAGGATTGATATGCCGAAAAATCCAACCAACCAACCAATCTTTCCATTGAGACTAATAAGCATCAATACATAATTTAGTTGCCCTAAATAAATTCCGTCGATAAGAAATAAAGAAACTCTTTTCCAATTATAAATATAGATGTTTACTTTTAGAGTTCAACTCATGAAGTAAATCGTAACTATTTGTCTGAATCTTTGAGATCTAGACTTGATAATTTGTATTATTTGGATTTTTCGGACTATTGTTCTCATCTTTATTGTTATATACACAACGTTTCGGTCAATGTGCTCTCTGGTCTTCTTCAGGGGTTTCTTGTCGAACTCTAGAACATTCTCGGACTCGAAAACCTTCTCTTCGAACTCGGGAACCTTCTTGTCAAACCCTGGAGCCTTCACGTCATAATCGGGAGCATTCACAAAACTTCGAACCGAACTTTTTATTCAATCACCCGGGGTAGACTATTCTTATTCCATTAACCATGACCGGGTACAAATGTTAAGTTATTTCAAGTATTCTATGTTACTATCGCCCTTGGCCAGGATTGAACCTACAACCTACAGATGATTATCACTTTCAATATAACTTTTATAAAATTGAACAACAGTGTGTAATCCACTAGAGATCTTTTGTGTGAGGAAATGAAAATAATTCGGATATGTTTATTACACTTTCTTTTATCTTCATCACAACTTTTCAAAATTCATTTGTTCGAAAATAAATAAGAAAAATAAAACGAACATTTTAATTATTTACTCATTATCATTCTTTCATTTTTGATTAAAATTAACGGAATTTATTGATGACAATCGAAAGAAAAAAACTCTAAGGTTAGATATAATTGCAGTGCAGCATTGTGAAAATTGCTATACAATGCAAATCACATACACATGCATACACACACACACACACACACACACACACACAAAACGCATACACACACACACACACACACACACACACACACATACATATATATATATATATATATATATATATATATGAGAAATTTGAAAAAAAACACAGGTTTAAATAAAATGAGTGGTAAGTTTATTAGCCGATGCTGCAGTGTTTCGATCTGTTAAGTAGATCTTCTTCAGGGCTTTTGTTGATATAAGGAAGCATAAAAAAATTTTTATCACAGAATAATGAGAAAAACTGTGATAGTCCTTGTTTATCAATCTGTTCAAAATTTGAAATTTGAAGAAAGAACGCTGGAAAGGTGGACGGTTTGAAATATGACGTCAAATATTCTTCTTTTATGGTGTGTGTGTGTGTGTGTGTGTGTGTGCTTATGTATTGAAAAATGACATTGTGCATTTTTCTACGTGTTTTGTGCGTGTGTGCATATATTTTACGATAAACGACATCGAAACAAACCTCAATGTTGTGTGTGTGTGTGTGTGTGTGCGCACGAGCGTGAATGCATATTCATTAAGAAGAATGTTTGTGTCAAGTAAGTGGCGAGAAAATATTCTTTTAACTTTTGATATGTATATATTTATTTATTTATTCATTATAGTGTACAATACATTTAAGTTGCGATTGTTACCATTGGTTTTCAGGCAGCATGTTAGCCACTTTTCCTCAATACAACGCGGCTGTTAAGACTTGTCTGTGATGGTGGTTTTCATATCTCCATCGAATATCAAGGCTTTCTATCTCTTACTGCGTATGGCATCTTTGATTTTGTCTATGAGCATTTTAAGGTAGGTTTCTCTTGATTGTGTAGGGATATTTTTGGTTGAATAGTTCATTCTTATTCTGTACTTCTTGTAGGTGTATTATGTGTGGGTAAATCTTTCCTCCAAAGAATGCTCAAACCTTTGGGGCTTCAAGGCGCAATCACTTGCATTGAATTTGCGTTGTGGTGTCCGATTCCGAATTCCCTTCTATGAGCTGGATTGATAATCTTTTTTTTAGTATTGTAGAACCGGAAATAAAGTGCTCAATTACGGGTGTAAAAGCTATATATATATATATCTGTGTGTGAAATAAAAGGAAATTAATCCGACAGTGGAATTTGATGTATTGAAAAAAACAAATAATGTTTACAAATGCTTGGGATCATCAGGAGAGAATGTGCATCGTTTCGGGGCCTTCCTCTCAACGTTTTTAACTGAACATCTCAAAAACCGTTGAGAGGAAGGCCCCGAAACAGTGCACATTCTCTCCTGATGATTCCAAGCATTTGTAAACATCATTTGTTTTTTCAATACATCCAATTCATATATATATATATATATATATATATATATATGTGTGTGTGTGTGTGTGTTCATATTGAATATTAGTTTGCTATATTCAGCTCAGTCAGAATAGCGTTCGGTTAGGAATCACAAGGTTCCTGGTTCGATACCGGCCCTCACCAACCAGCGTATGAGTAGCACAGGGATCTGTTCGGTAAAGTGAGGAGCTGATGGTAGGTGTAAGCGTCCACCCCAGACGCAGAATAATCTCCTTAGTCTAGCGCTAGTAAAAAGAGGAGAGACTCCCTCGCTGTCTGGCTGATACCGACAATAGGCCGTTCCGACGACGACGACGATTTTATATTTCTAAATAAAGAGTGTGATAGAGTCATCGGCGATAAGTAACTGTGAGTTTCTCGCCTAATCATATATATATATATATATATATATATATATATATATATATATAGTTAAGATAGCAGGGAAATAGTCAACAGTGCTTGGTAATGATTAGGCAAGAAACTATCAGTTTCCTTGCACCGTTTACTGTATGTCTATGCTATCCTAACTTACATATATGTGCTCTATCAGTGATATTGAGCACGCGTTACTTATAAATATAGCAAACTATATATTCAATATATATATATATATATATATATATATATATATATATATATATGTGTGTGTGTGTGTAATTATGTGCATAGTTCCAATCTTCACATATATTAAAAACTTAAGAGTGAATCTACAGTCGAAATCTGAATTCAAAATAGAAATCTAAAATACAATATTTATTTTTCGATATAATCTTCCCTCTTGTCCAAGCACTTATCTCACTAAAGAACAATAAACACATTGATCGAACATCAGACATAGAAAATGTACTTCATAAATACATATTAAGCTATTGAATTATATATGAAGAGTAAAGGATTGGCTAAATCTGACAAAATGTTGTTGAAAATAGAGGAAAATATGGATAAAACAGCACAACAACTAATATATATATATATATATATATATATATATATATATATATATATGTAAGGGTTTTGCATTTGTTTCACAAATCAGATTGTAGGGTTATAAAAAATACATGTAATGTGTTTAAGTCTTTTTAAAGATTACGCCAATATCTACCAGCTATCATCACTCAATATACAAAAATGTATAAATTTAATTACCATCGATTCTTTACAATTCAAGAATTATCCAATCCTTTGCAAGATTGCGACAACAATCTATCAATATACCATTAAAACTTCATTTGGTTAAAATATTACAAACCCACTTCTAGTAGTTCTCTCTATTAAATAATTTTCTTAACTTTCCGATCAAAATCCAATAACTTCAAAATTGTTTTGTATCAAGTAAAAATTAGCTACCATCTTTTCTAAACCGGAAGCCAATGACTAACAGTTAATATATAAATTTCCTTATAATATAGACAATTAATCTGAATGAAACTGGTAGGTCAGCTATATTTCTTGAATATTAGCCCATTTGAATTCTTAGTTTCACTATTCTTTCATGCTTCAAAAAGAGTATATCTATTTAATATAACCCTGTCGTCTATATATATATATATATATATATATATATATATATATATATATATATATATATATATTAACATAAAGGTACACGGTATTAACCTGCTGGGTTTCACCATAAGGATCTTCAGGGTTAAATCTACTGGATTAATCAAGATATTGATTAATGGCATTCGATTACGACGTGTAATCGACTGCCATTAATCAATATCTTGATTAATCCAGTAGATTTAACCCTGAAGATCCTTATGGTGAAACCCCAATAGGTTAATACCGTGTACCTTTATGTTAATAAATTTGCTCTACTAATGTATTGAACAATTTATATTTGTTATATCGCTGCCTTATCATTGTGAAACTTGAATCAACTAACCACTGTGACCATTTTCACCGGTAAGTCACTTTTTTCCACACATACCATATATATATACATATATATTAGCGGTTTGTATTATTTTGTATTAGTGGTTTACGATGATAATGATACTTGTGTTAGAGGTAAATTATTCTAAATAATATTTCATAGCTATCTCTGTTATATCAAAAACATGGACGATCTAAAAATAACGTTTAGTAAAAATACAGATCCCACGAAATTATCATTATGCTTCTAATTGGAAGAAAAAGTGTTTTATACACTACGTTAGAGTATGATAAGTGCATTGCATTAATGAAATATTAATATGGTGCTCCGTTTCTAATAGCTTATAGTCTAAATCGCACTCACACACACAGGCACACACACACATATATATATATATATATATATATATATATATATATATATATATAAGATTTGTCTGTGTATCTGTGTGTGTTTCTGTATATATTCGTATCTAACTGTAACCCACACAAATATATGTGTGTATATATATATATATATACATATATATGTGGAATACACACACACACACACACACATATATATCTTATTCTGTATATATGTGTGTGTAACTGTAATATATATATATATATATATATATATATATATATATATGACAATTTTAATAATATATAGATAGATGGAAGTTGTGATATGGCAGAAACAAACTTCAAAAGCAAGAAATTATTTAAATGTTTCACATCGAACGTTAAACTTCGAAATTTAGTCAGAAAGTATTTTGCCTTTTTTCTTTGCTGACATGAGGAATAATTTCAGATCTACAACAAAACATTTACATCAAAGAAATCTTGACTAAGACAGAGGAAAGAATAAACAGATTAAGTCTTTTTTTTTTCTATTTTTCTTGACTTTTGTTGAAGTTGGCGATGTGACAAGGTGAAAACGGGGGAACTAAAATATGACTAGATAAACTATTAGAGTTTGTTTATTTATCAAAAGCCCAATTGATATATCTATGATTGACTCGTTTGTGATTCACAGATGAGATATCTTCTCTTATTTTTTTTTCTAAATGATAAAGTAACCATTTTCAAGTGAGACGTTATTAACGTAGTTTCCAATTTTAAGATATCTCAACCCGTAATTGTTTTTGTAGGTTGGTTGGTTGGTTGGTTGGTTGGATTTTATGGCATGTCAACTCTTGTTGGGTTATTTCTTTGCCGAAGAAGTTTCATTCCATTCATTCCTGATGAGTTCTCAATTTCTTTTAAAACTCCATTTTTTAAAACACAGTTTAGAACTCATGTTGTTCTATTTAACCCATAGATATGACCCTTACAGGTCCGAACACTCCGGATCAGAGTGGACCTGGGAGTAATGATGATTACGGGCTACTCGACATACTCAAGATCTGTAACTTCATCATCAGATTGAGTTTAACGTCATATCCAGGACAGTAATAACCTCAACCATCGCCTTCTAGCGCATATTTGATAAAAAGGTTTGGGACTTGTTTGTTGCTGCATGTCAAGGACTTCTCAGCCGTTTGGGTTCTATCCTTAAGCATCACAGGACACCACCCACGGCCAACAGATGGCCCTTTTGGTTACCCCTCTGCAGGGGTACAGGCAATGTATTCTTAAGCCCCAGACGACAGAGACACGTAATTGTTTTGTGCGCAAAAAAAAATTAACTTTGATTTCAAATTATTTCTCGGGAAAAACGACTATCTTAAAAAAAGTTTTCTTTCACTATTAAGGTATAGATTGCGAAATATTTCCAAACTAATTCTCATGATAAATCTTTATAAAAAGATCTTCGATTTCCTCAATTTTTAATCATTTCCACTCGCTATCATTGTCTATTAGAGTTAAGAAAATCAGTAATATTAATGAAAAGAAATAGATATAAAAATCCATTCATTTCACAAATAAAATATTATTTTGTTTTCCTAAAAATGAAAAAAAAATCTTAGATAGTTGTCTTCAATTAATTTCCAGTTGGTAAAATTATTAAATGTATAAAAATCAATATATATCAAATATAAGCATTTGATATACGTACATTTCAAATTCTAATCATTGAGAGAAAAAGATTTTCTTTAATTTCTCGTTAACTGAATACAAAAGAGTTAAGGTGGAATCCGTGAGTGGCTCCAGGGGTTGTGGTTCAAATCGTGTAGGAGGTGATTTGTTTCCAGTTTCTTTAGTCTAGCAGGTGAATGGTTTATAAAAAACTAAAGGTAATTTACCAAAATTACTTACATGAAAACGACAATGATACAAAGAGCAGAAGAACACAGTTGAAATTTATTTGTAAATTTCAGCCATAAAAAACTACTAGTCACTATCATTGGAAATGCATTTTAATCTGTTGTTCTCAACAGTAAAATTTGAATTTGTTTCCGTGGAAATGGGGGACATTTTGGGGCCACCTGTTGACCATGGGGGGTGACCTGTGATGCTTAACGATGGAACTCTAGTGGTTAGGCAGTCTGACATGCAATACTCCACTTTGACCCTTAATTAGGCTAGACAGGCGGTCAGAGAGTGCCCCTCCGATTAATCGGCTAGTCACGTCAATCCTAGCACCAGGATTGCCCCAACCCTATTGCCTTTATGGCAAGCCCCCACCCATTTTATCATATATATTCTAGAAAGCGGTGGCTGAGGGAATTCATATCCCGAGAATGACGTTAAACTATCTGACGGTGAACTTCCATTTCTGGGGAATGGAGTAGCCCTTTATCACCATTACTCACAGGTCCACTCCGACCCAAATAGAAAATTTGTTTAAAAGATTTTCTACCAAAGTATCGCTATGAATCTTTCAAAACTTTGCCGGCATTAAATTACCCACCGAGGTTAATATGCCGTAAAACGAACTAAATTCTTAAGCCGTATAATAAGTTTGTATTCTTCTGGCTATATACAGGGAAACAATTGCCCTTTATGACAATCCCCAACTCTTTTTACCGCCCAGTCGGCTGGGGCTATAGAATACAGCGACTGCATCTCTGTAGACCCTGTAGACCTCTGTAAATCCTACTTCCAACGGGGCCACCTGTGGTGACCCGTGATGCCTGAACGAGATCCTGGTGGCTGAAACACTCCACTTTGGCCCATACTTGGACTAGACGGGCGGTCGAAGGAGGCCCGATCCGATTAATCGGTTAGTCACGTCATGCCCTAGTATTTATCCAATCAATTTTCCCGTTCATTTACCATAGTTAAATTGATAAACAACATAGTTATCAATACTGACCCCAGTACTAGAAGGCGGTTGCAAAGGTCAATCAATTGGAGAGGTTCATCATCGCAACATGGCTGTGTGACCCCTGGCGTTTCTCTATGCGTGGGTAGCGAAATCGACAGAACACGGCTGCTTGCGGTCACAATCAAGTTGAGTATGTCATTCCTGTATTCTTGTCTTGCCAGGGCGAATGGATTTCTCTATTGGTAATTTCCATAAAAAATTTGTCGAAATGGACCCCGTGGTGGGTAGGGAGCAGAAATGGTGAAGATAAAAAAAAAAATCAAAAATCATGGTTTCCACGAATAAAACCACAAAATGATTCCATCAAAACCTTTCTGAATCATCAGATTCAGAAATAGAAAATAAAAATGAATTTAGTAAATTTAGAGTGATAGAATCCCTCGATACAAAACCGATAAATAAATGACCACCTTTTCTTATTAGAAAGGGAGATAACTAGCCGATCGACGCCTAAAAATGTGAAAACAACCTCAGAAACGGAAACCTCCTGGCGGAAGTGACTGAAAAGAAATGTTCACAAAATATTCTCAAATTTACTTTGGAGCACCACCCATAAGAATAATATAACTAACAGTAACTGTGGATATACCACAGTATGATAATTTAATTATTACTCCGTTTGATGTGTTTAATTAAGAGCTATTGCTAAATTCTTCAATATGTAAAAAGTATAATGACTTACACTTAACTCTCTCTCTCTCACTCTTTTATTCTTTCCTTCTTTTCAGAATGTTTGATTGAAACAGATTAGCGTTATCACTTCCGCGTGCTCACTCCTTCTCTCTATCTTTTCCTTACTCTCTTTCTCTCTTTCTTTTTTCTCTCTTTTTAACTAGAGGGGGGTTGCAAGATAATAACAGCCGTACTTTTAAGGAGCATGAGTATTAATATATTGATAGTAATTATGAAACAGTTTATCGCTACAAAACATAGGAAAAGTCAAAATAATAAGATAGAGTATAACTACTATTTAAAAACATATTTTGAATTGTCTCATTTGAGGATTTTCATTAAGAAAAACTTTTTAACGTTTGTTCAGAGTTTCTCAGTCGAAGTTCCGGGAGAAATAAATAGGCTCATGCATTTTAAAATAACTTTTTGATTTATTTTATATTCGTAATTTTATTAAACATATACGGTTTATTGTTGGAAAATCTTTGGGAATTATATTAAAGGCGTAATCTTCGTATATCATTTAGAATTATAATAACTATAGTGAATATATTTTGTTATGTATATATGGTGCCAGTGTGAAATCTCTTTCACTTGTTAATAGATTAGGCTTGTACCGGGCGGATTTGGTGTGAAGTCTTATAAACGAGTTGTTTGATTTTAGGGGGATTTCTCATGGATTTAACAAAAAGTGGGTCTTTTTTAAAACAATTATCCGAAAAAATATATACTATGTTTAATATGTGAAAATATAAAACAGATAAATATGGAATGTAATAATTTTCATAGGGGCTTTTGCTTATACATGTAATCTATTTCAAGGTTTGCACAAGTGTAAAATGTTTGAAAGAGGGACTCAGAGGTAAGTTTGGTTTAACGTGAAGATGCACACCTGTAGATGTTGACACGGGTCAACGTGTTCAGATTGTGAAGAGGGCAAATTTTGCTGGCCCTTTTCTAATATGCTGCACTTCGGTTGAAACGAGGACCGGTTGATTTTTGTTGCATCCCATCTGAAGACAAACAAAGAACAAACAAACAAAACAAAATAAAAAGACGACTGAGGCAAATAATGTACTTGGATCAAAGGCCAATTAAGTACGCTCTATAACTTGCAGAAGTGCAACACTTTCAGGTGTAACACTTTGGGGTGCAACACTTTGGGTTCAACACTTTGGGGTGCAACACTTTGGGGTTCACTTTGGGGTGCAACCCTTTGCACTTTGGGTTCAACACTTTGGGTTTGGGTTCAACACTTTGGAGTTTAACACTTTGGGGTGCAACCCTTTGGGTTTGAACACTTTGGGGTTCAACACTTTGGGGTTCAACACTTTGCACTTGGGGTGCAACACTTTGGGGTTCAACACTTTGGAGTTTAACACTTTGGGGTGCAACCTTTGGGTTTGAAACACTTTGGGGTTCAACACTTTGGGGTTCAACACTTTGCAACACTTTGGAGTTGAACACTTTGAACACTTTGTGGTGCAACATTTTGGGGTGCAACACTTTGGGGTTCAACACTTTGGGGTGCAACACTTTGGAGTTGAACACTTTGTGGTGCAACATTTTGGAGTGCAGCACTTTGGGGTTGAACACTTTGGGTGCAACACTTTGGGGTTCAACACTTTGGGGTGCAACACTTTGGAGTTGAACACTTTGTGGTGCAACATTTTGGGGTTGAACACTTTGGGGTGCAACATTTTGGGGTGCAACCCTTTAGGGTTAAACACTTTGGGGTTAAACACTTTGGAGTGCAACTTCTTGGTGTGCAACACTTTGGTGATACAAATACTTTACTTTTATGCTGATAGATGATCAATGAAACAAAGAAACAAATAGAAAATGTCACACAGTTCATTATATAAATCAATTCCAGACAAACTCTAGAGAGACGGGAATTGATGATGACCGATGGTCAAGACCAATCACTTTTAACCTCCTACTTTTAACAGATGAACAATCTTTAGCCTTCTTTTAAAACTGTCAACATAGTCATCCTGTATTGTCACCAAAATGTATCTTTATTCTTTTGACAGTGTCGCGAGATTGTCATCATGTGTTGACACACTTTCCTGGGGAAACGGCAATTTGTTCAATTACTTTCTCTTCAAGAAAGTTTCACAAGCAACCAATCCTAAAGAGAATTCTTTTTTCTTAATCTTTCAGTTTTCAACTGACTCTTTACATCGACTTTTGTTGTAGATCTTTCGATCAGACGGATGATTATTGTATGCCTTATTGTATTTATTGATGGCAATACTTACAGTTGAAAACAAAATCGGCTTTAGTCTCTTAGCGAAATTATTTCTTAAAAAAATTAAACTTCGAATTTACCGTAGATTGGTAACTGACCAGACACGAGCCAAGTGTCATAGTTCACTTCATTTTCTCTTTCATCATAACATACAACAAATTTCGTCTAAATCATCATCATCATCATCATCATCATCATCATCAAGTTGTGCTGACAGCACGGATTTCCATCTCTCTCTCTCTCTCTCTCTCTCTCACTCTCTTCCCCCTCTTTCTACCACACCTCTCTCTCTCTCTCTCACTCACTTTCTCTTCATTTAACCCTATCGATCATCACTCCTGGCAGATCCTCCTCGCAGCATCCAGAATCCGGACACAGCTGATCAATGTACGCTTTAGCTAATCGGCCCACTGATATGTCCATGTGTAGGTGTTCACGGGAGAATGTCACAAGAACGCTCGACCTTGCTTTTCCGGCAATGTCTAGCATGTATTGTCCGATAAGATGTAAGTGGCCGTACAGTTGCTTTTTGTGTAGTGTTGCTTCCGGGATTTGTCCAAGACAGCACGCAGTATCCTTGTGTAGCTCCCATTTGGCTTCTTCGTCATGAATTTTGTTAAATTCCAAGTGGTGCAGCCATAGAGCAGCACTTATACGGCTACATTTTCGAATAATTCATGCTTTATATTATCAAAGAGATCAGATTCCCATATGGTCGATAATCTGTCTATGAAAGCCTAAGCCTTTCCTATGCTTAATTTAACATAGCTTTCTGCAGATGAGATATTACTACCTAGGTATGAGATCTTGTCTACTGATTTCAGAGGATTACCATTCATCTTATTTAAAGTACATGAACTCCGTTTTATCTGAGTTCACATCGAGGCCAATGCCTCTTGCTGTCACTTATAAACTGTACAGCAGTGATTCGGCTGGTGCTGGTGTATTTGCAAAAAGAACCATATCCTCTGATTTGTTCATATCGATAATAGTTTCCACGTGATATCGTTTGCTTCTTACAATTCTAGTGTGAAACCTTTTTTTATGAGATGTAATGATGACAATGTCAAAGAAATCTGTCACCATCAGATGAATGAACAATTGCTTTTGTGTCTTTGTAGAGGATCATAATAGCGGTAACAGTTTCTTTGAGGATATTTGCCTTTCCATATATTGTATCAAATGCCTTGGAGAATCTATAAACAAGTGCTTCTTCGAGATATTTTGCTCATACTTCACACCTCTTCTACGATTAGTTAAAATCTGAAAAGTTGTTGATTGGTTTCTATGAATTCTGTTTTGATTTTTCTGAAGAGGCTTGTCGCTTTTCTGCTTTTGATTATTTAAAAAACATTTTTTGGCATTTTGTCGGGTTTATCATCCGTAAATTGTCCTGTCTTGATGTCTTCTTGGCTATTAAGATTTTTTCAGTATGATTATCTGTGATCTTAGGAATCTTTTCGAACAGATTATTGAAGTGTTCTTTCCGCTTCAGAAGTCTATCTTCTAGGCTAAATAGCTTTTCACTTTGATCACAAAGTGCTTTTCCTACCACTAACTTCGTTTGCTATGCAAATAGAGATTGTCTATCTTCTACTGAAATTCTGGTTTTGTTTATTTGCCCTTGCATGTATACAAGTTACCTTTTTGTATGTTTTTGTTTGTTCTGAGCTTTTTCATTTGCTGCACATTGGCGTTTATTTGTCTTTGTTTTATTATTTTATCGGGATGCTTTTTGGATGTTATCTCGTTTTTCTCTAACTACTTTTGACTCCCAGCGGACTGTATATATTTTTTTTAAAGAATAACATTTGATGATAGAACGGATGGCACTTATCTTTTGTGTTTTTAAAGATAACCAGAGAGACTGAATGCGTTGGCTTTATTATTCCTTGTTTACTAGTGAGAAAAATTATCTTAAAAAAATCATAAAGTAGTGTTTTAACCCTTTAACAGCTGAATCAAATTCATTCACACAACTAAGCGCTCAGTGTCCTAGGTATGACGTTAAACTGCATCTAATGGTGAAATTCCAATTCTGGAGCTTTAGTGAGTGTAGATTAACCCTTCATCATCATTACTCCCAGGTCCACCTAAACCCGGAGGGGTAGTAACTGTTAATGTCCCATCTATGGGTTAAATAGAAAAATAAGTTTTTAAAAATGTTTTTAAAAAGTGAATTTAAAAATGTTGAGTACTCATCAAGCATGAATAAAAAAAAACGTCTTCGGCATAAAATAACCCAACAAGGGTTGACAAACCGTAACCCCCCCCAAAAAAAAAACCCCAAATTAATCGTACAGACTGGAAGCCATTATCTTTCATCTTTGAATGTTCAAATATTAAAAACAACCACATTCACAAAGGATACAATCATAGTTTCATCGATGAACCGTTAATCACAGATTTTGCCCGATCTATGAAAGAAGCGAGTATAATCACAATCAGTAGGTAAGATGTTACAGAACACAAAGTGTCCTGGGTAGGGACGTTAAATTGCATCTAATGGTGAAATTCCAATTTTGGGTCTTTGGAAAATGTGGAGTACCCTTTCATTGTCCTTACTTCCAGATCTACACTGACCCGGAGTGGTCGTACCTGTTATGGTCCCATCAATGGGTTAAATAGAAAAAAATGTATTTTTAAAAATGAGTTTAAAATGTGTTAAAAAAAAAGAACACACATAAAGAATAAACAAAACAAAATGTATTCGGCATGAAATAGCCCCACAAGGGTTGACATGTCGTAAAATTCAACCAAACAGATGCAAAAGGGATAAAAGAAATCAATTTATTTAGATTTCATATCCAGGAATGTAGTAAACAAATGATTCTACTAACTTTAAACTGTGGCAATTTTCTGTGGCAAGAAAAAGTAGCTGATTTGCCTAGCAACAACCAACTAAATTAGAAGAACGCATTTTGCCAACAGAGAACGTCGAGGCAAATCAAATTAATTGTTATGATCATTTCGCATTTGATGTTTTACAACTAAAACAGAAAATGACGAGAGAAATCAAACAACAACATTTGTTATGAATAATAATTTAGATATTTTGGACTGTTGTCCTCATCTTTATTGTATATAAACACAATATTCAGGCCACTGTAACCTATGGCTCTTTTTCATCATTTGTATATATATATATTATATATATATATATATATATATATATATATATATATATATATATATATTGTACATAGAGAAAGTCAACAGTATCAATAATATAAAACTATTTTCCTAATGACTGAGATTCAAATAAAGATAAAATCATGGAGAATGTGACGTAAATTACTAAGGGATTTGTGACATTGTTGGTGACGTAGTGTCAGTTACAGATACATGATTTTGATTATAATACTTGACAGTACTGAAAGGGAAATTATGGTAACAATGTTTGTATAATATATGCGCTCCCATACGTTAAAGAGGCAGGTTTCTAACAGGCTGATTTGTTTTACAGTCTGTTTTGTCTGAAAAATGTTAAAGATATACAAAAATACACAAACTGTTTTTTTTTCTTCAGAAAAGAAATAATAAAAGATTGTAAACAAACTAACAAAAAGTTAGTTGTAAAAAAAGAAACTTACCAACAATTTCACTATGACTTCAGGTTATATCACAAAAAATAATTGAATGTTTTGAATGTGAAATGTGTTTCCTGGTCTTGGTAGGAAATGATAGTGATGATGTTACAGAGAAGCAGTATTTCTTGAGGAGGACTTACGGTTCCATCCAAATGTTTGTGCTTGTTTTGCTATATCCGATTATGAAAATAAATTTATGCAAATCATAATGAATACACTATAAGAGAGTCTGCTGAAAGAATTTTGGAAACTTATTCTCGAAATAATATATTTTTTATTTATGAACAACACACTAAGAAAGGACTTAAATTTGCAGTAAAATTCTTTGGAATATATTTTACAACAACAAACAAAAGTTTGCATCAAATGATAAAATAAATATTATTTGGATTATTCGGCCTAATACTAATTTAAGCCTCATCTAAAAAAATTCAGAGAAACGGTAAAATGTTTTTTTAAAAATGACTATGGTTAAAAGAAATTGTATTTATAGCGATCAAGTTATTATTACTACACAATTCTTTAATAACTATTTTTTGGATGCTAAGTATATATTAATAAACTTATTTCTTAATATTCCGATCTTGCTATAAAAATAAGATCGTCCAAGATTAAATGCAAAAATGTAAATCTTGATTGTCTGTTGTCTCTTATCCGCCGAATTTTACTTCTTATGAGTGTCGTTCCCTCAGCTAAATAATGGACCGTTCCGTTTTGATTATAAAGAAAGAAAAGAAAAGAAAATGTCATGGTACACACCAAAAATATAATAAAAAAGAAAGATAGAGAGAAGGGTGAACCTGCGGAAGCGATAACCCTAATCTGTTTCAATCGAACATAATAAAAAGATGAATAGAAGGAAAGAAAGGAAAAAGGTTTGAGAGAGAGAGAGAGAGAGAGAGAGAGAGAGAGAGAGAGAGAGAGAGAGAGAGAGAGAGAGAGAGAGAGAAATCAAATCAAGATTATTATACTTTTTACGGATTGTACTATATTGTAATAGCTCTTAAGTAAACATATAAAATGTTGTAATGATTAAATTATCATATTGTGATATATCCATTGGTCAGGCTAATCTTTTATAATTATATTACTGAAAAAAAAAATCAGCGGGCGTATTTTTTTGTTTTGTTTTACAGTTAACATTTTTCAAACCATTCAGACATAAACTGTCAATAAAATAAATCAGCCTGTTAGAAATCTGCCTGTTTATGTGACATGTGAGGTCGTGTATAAGAGTGGGCAGTGGTTTATCACAGCAACTTGAGACACTTAAATTACAATTCACTGCCAAACATGGAACTCCAAAAAAGGTTGTAGAATCGATCGGTCAAAATATTCTTGTACCATATCAACAAATGAATTCCGAGCAAAAATCGAACTAGTAATGATTATTTATTTATTTATTTATACAATCTTTTTCATCATAATTTCAGTTTCAACTATCAAAACCATCACTGTTAACAGAGCTACAGCCCAACAACAGATGTAGAATTCCAGCAACTCCGTTCCAAAATAGCCGGATCCAACCCAGCGATAAGAAGAACAGTATAAAATAAGTATGAAAACTATATATACTACTTCGACGCCACGTTACATATCGAAATTGAATTATTTTTTCGAAAGAAAAGGAAGAAAAAGGACATGCTGCACACAAAAATATAATGAGAAATCAAGAAAGAGAGTAGAGTAAATATGGTGAGAGGGGTGAGCGCGCGGAAGCGATAACGCTATCTAACTATAGCGAAATTTCAACACTTTTTTAAAGCCGATATCCTCCGGTGTACACAGCATTATATACCTGTGACAGAGAACACGAGGTGAGTGGCGAACGTCAAGGCCTGCCGTATTCTCGAAGGTAAGCGGGCTAGGCTTTGCCTGACATGTAGGACTGTAGAATCGAAACCGCTTCCTTCAGAATGCGAACGGGCGACATATTAGCACCGAAGTCGAGATGCTACAGTCCCGGATGTAAGCGCCAGGTGCCCGGATTATAGCTATGAGGATTCCGACGGCCGGGATTAGCTCGACAATCTCGTTTGTGGGACGCGGACACTCGGATGTTGAGGAAAAACTAGTATAAGTAGAAGTGGGGTGACGGCAGGAGTCGAGTTGCGATTTTGAGTTGCTGAAAATTTTACGACGACGGATTTTTCAGCTGCAGAAGATTTTTGAGTTGCTAAAGATTTACTACTACTACTACTACTACGACGACAACGACGGATTTTTAGCTGCTAAAGATTTTTTGACGGCGACGACATTGTTGCCCCCCCCCCTTTCAACAAGTCGAATATTTATTTTTTTCCCTCTATTTTTTTTTCATTCTAGAATACCACAAGATACTTTTTCTTAAATGGCAGAAAAGAAAAGAAAAAGCGACTCAGCGATATGTCTGCATCTTATTTGCCTCCAGAAACTTGTTTTACTTTGATGGTTGCTCTATGCAACTGAATTACAAGAGCGATATAATTTAGAGATACATAATATGAGTCCCCCCAGTATCAAGAACAGTGATGCAATGTTGAACATACAAAGTTTTACCAGTCCGTTTTTTTATCGATAAATTTGGAAGAACATCTCATGTCGTAATTCATGAAGAGATATTAAAATCAGGTATAACGGATCCCGGCAAAACGGGTTTCAAAAACTCCCATGGAACAAAGTTGTAATAACAGTGGAGAATAAAACAATGAAAAGCAGCAGTGCGCATGCTCCGGTAATCTTCTCAGTCGGATGGTGAGGATGGACATTTTTTGTTAAGGAGACCAATAGCAATTAGAGAGTATATGCTCTCTAATTGCCATTGGTCAAAACAAACACTCTCTTAAAACAACATTCTAAGGGCAATTCAATACAAACCCTGGTGCCATTGTATCTTATTCTCTAAGTCCCTTATCATCTCCAGTGGATATAGAAGATTATATCTGCAAGAATATACTTCAAATTATATATTAAAAACACACACATACACACCCCCCCCCCAGAAGAATGCCGAAAGTACAACGACTGAAAAGCTGAAAATGTATCAACTAAAGTAAGGATAACATTTTTGATAGATTAGTGTGTATTAATTATCATTTGTCATAAATTACAATTATTCTCCAATCCTTATTTTAAAGAATTAGTTGTGTAACTGTACAAATCGGTAAATGTGTTCTCTTTATACTAGGCACTGGCAAAATGAGCCTAAAATGCGTTTTTGACAAAATGACTTTAGCTCCCCCCCCCACACAGAAAACAATTTACCAAAAATCAGGGAATTATTGGATTTTAATGACATTTCAGTGTTTATTTATCAATGAATACATTATTTGATTTCAAAACTTTCTGATTTTTTTCAGGTCACTTAATTTTGACCCCCCTTACTTTAGGAGTGTAAAATATTGGCGAGTTGGTCCTTGATTGATACTAATTACAGTAGAAAAGATAAAAGACCGAAGTTGTAAATAGAAAAAAAAATTTTCAAGTGGAATATTTTATAAGAAAATAAGTACCGAAAATCGAAAAATAAAATATTAAAAAATAATAAATATAATAATAAAAAATGATAAATAATAAATAATTAATTTTTTGGATATTTCTTTTTTACTCATTTTGATAATTATTTAATTGGCTATTTATTATCTTATAAAAGAAAAAATTATACATCGATACTTTTCTGCTTAAAAAGGGGGGGGGGGTCTATATTTTCAATAGAGTTTTTCTTCAAAACGTATACTTTGATTGACTAAAATAAGGTTTGCATTAAATAGATATTTATTCTAGAATCTAAAATATAACATTTTAAACTTAAAATCCAAATATTTTTATTTTAAATGAATTTTATATATTAATTATTCATAGCAAAAATACTAAATTAAATTTTTTGAAATAAAATAACTGATGCATTATAAAATTCATTAATTGGCAAATCAATACTGAAAATTTCATTAAAATCGGATAATTACCTGATTTTTAGTAAATTTTTTTTGCAATCGCGAATGTTACGTTAAAATTGTAAACAAGCGCTTAAAACCCATGAAAAAGAGACAGAATATCGGATCGCATCGAAATTGACCAAAACAAATCATTTTAAATGTATTAAAAATAAACTGCATATGTAATGATATTTTTCTTTTTTTAATGATGGTCATTATATTACTACTTATCGATTTGGACAAAGTTTGACCTTAAATAATAGATTTAATTATTTTTAATTCGCTTTTAAAACTCGTAGTATCCGATCTTTTTGCCAGTGCCTGCTTTATACCCTAAGGAGGCGACTAGAGAATAAACTAGAAGGGAGCGACACAAGAATGCTGTGTGTGGTCCTGAACAAGGCGTGGAAACAACACCTCACGAGAAAACAGCTGTCCGGTCACCTGCCACATATCACCCAAACCATCTGTGTAAAGACGGACAAGACATACAGGACACTGCTGGAGAAGCAAGGACAAACTCATAAGTGACGTGCTCCTGTGGAAGCCAACACATGGGCACGCCAGTGTGGGCTGACCAGCAAAGACATACATTGACCAGCTCCGTGCGGATACGGGATGCTGCATAGAGGACCTCCCGAGAATGATGAGTGATAGGGACGGATGGAGAGAGATTGTCATGGATATCCGTGCTAAAAGCGCGACATAGGATGATATATCATGTCCTATGTATGACATTAAACTATCTTAAAGTGAAGTTCTAATTCTGGAGGTCTAGAGAATGTGGAGTACCCTTTCATCACCATTACTCCCAGGTCCACTGACCAGAAGTGGCAGTACCTGTTAGGATCCCATCGATGAGTTAAATAGAAAATCATGAGTTTAATGTTTAAAAAGATTTTTTAAATTGAGTACCCATCAAGAATGAATAAAACAAAAACGTCTTTGGCATAAAATAACCCAATGGGTTGACATGCCGTAAAAACCAACCAAACAAATAACTCTTTATAAATCTTATTTATATTTACCGCGTGAACGTTTTTTTTTCTTTCGGTTACAGTTTTAGGATTCTTTTTGATAAGTTTCTTGGATTTTTATATGAATCCATTTTTCACGTGGAAAATTGTGGCAATTCAGTTAGACCAAATTACTTAGGACAAGACCTGAACTCATTTCCTATACCTTACGGGCATGATATCATGGCCGACGCCTAACACAGATAACTAAAATGTTTGTTTTTATTTCACACAGTATTCATCTCTACATTTCCTTCTAGTGCCCTTTTTCTTCTGACACTTTTCTGTTATCTTCTTGAAAAACTACTACTACTACAACTACTGCTGCTACTTCTGGTATTAATAATAGTTTTTCAAGTAGTAGTAGTAGTAGTCTCAAATTTGCTTTTGTTTTATGAGAGTAAGAAATGTAATTATTCCATTTTTTTCATTATTTTGTCCAAGTCAGAAAACCTGAGATAAATATTGGCATCACAATTTTCTTTCAAGATTGAAAACTTTTTTTTTTCTTGAATTCTCAACTTTTTTTATTTACTTACAAACTTTTCTTTTTTTAAAATGTCTGCCGTGTATTTCTTTTATTTCTGATTTTTTAAAAAATACTGCGATTCTTAATCCGTCTCGAATTAGACTTATCAGTCAGTCAGAAAAAAAAAAAAATGAAACATTTCCTTCCACATTTCCTTTTACACTTGATGAACTGCTAATAACCAATTCAGAACATCTTCATGTCTTTATATATCTTCTACACTTCTTTCCATATTTTCCCCCTATTTATTTATTTATTTATTTTTTGCTTAGACGGTCATTTTGTGACACAACGAGGATTTTTTCTTGCCGTTAAAATTTATCAACGAGAAAAAAAAAGAAAAATGGAGATAATCTGCAAAATAATCTCCAAGATGACTTATTATAATAAACTTTTAATCTATGTTCAAAGCTCATCTCATAAATACAGACAAGTAAATGTGTAAAGGGTCGGTTTAGCTGAGTCGGTAGAGCACTTGTCTTGGAATGGCAAAGTTCTGAGTTCAATACCGGTGCCTGCCAACTCAGCGCATAAGTAGCACAGATCGGGTAATCTGATCTTTGCGGTAAAGTGAGGAGCTGACGGTAGGTGTCTTAACAGGAAGTAGTAAGATGCAATTGTTGCATTTTGGGATTCTCTCATTTCCTGTTTCAGGTCTAATTAACACAGTTAGGTAAGTTATAACATTCTTTACGATGTTTTGAAATTTCACTTTTAGAATAAGTACTTTTCTTTCAATTTAGTTTTTCTATATCTAATCACCTTTTGTCAATAGAGATGAGACTTCATATGGACAATTTTGATATTTCGGACTGTTGTCCCCAACTTTATTGTGTATAATCACAATTAAATTGTGGATTCCGAGCAGAAAACGTTACTACTAGTTCAATGGGGCTCCAAGCTTCCTAAATTCCACCGGACCGGTGGAATTTAGGAAGCTTGGAGCCCCATTGAACTAGTAGTAACGTTTTCTGCTCGGAATCCACATTTAATTGTGATTATACACAATAAAGTAGGGACAACAGTCCGAAATATCAAAATTGTCCATATGAAGTCTCATCTCATAAGAAATAGACTAGTATAAGTATTAAAGAAAAGAAGTTTCGTTTTTTTAACGCAGAAGAAATAACTTCATTAAAATAAAAAACTCATTCATACTAATCTTCCGACGCGACAAAGTGATGTCAATCCCCTGTTCTGTAGATCTTTAAAAACACAACGTGGGCACATAGATCATTGGCGAAGCGACTAATAGGGAAACGCATGTGGTCATCTTAGTGATACGACCATACTTTTTGTTTTTCTTTGCTATGGTTCATATTAATAATACATGTTAATATTTTACTTTTCTTTTCTTTTCTTTCAGCAAATAAAATAAATACAATTATAAAATGTTCCCTTGTGAATATTGTCTTGAGTCTATGTCTAGATTCTCCGTAAAATAACATAAACAAATCGATAAGTTTTATTGGAATGACGTTGTGTTAAATCTCAATTGTGATAATTAAATTTTGTTATAAAAATTCGTGTCAAAGCCCATTCCCTCACGCGCAAAAAAAAGATATAGGAGTGACACTATCTATTAATAATAGAGATTCGCTTCCGGTTTTTGTCTGTAACAAAAACTACGTCACTGCTTACATTACTATACCCGAAATCGTCATAACATAGAATAAATTCATTCAGAATTTGAGCATGCAACATTAGAAAGTCCTCATTGTTTTTTTAAAACAAGTTTTAATAGATACATCCCCAGTATCATATATGTATATATAGTTTGTTTTATTTTAATAGATATTCAAAGTTAATAGAACTTAGTTTCGATTTCAAATTGTTTTATTTTTTTTTACTCCTTTAATAAATTTGATGGTTTCATGATTAATGGTTCAAACTCTCCGACATTTAATTTTTAACTTCCCCCTCCTCAAGCAATATCTTTCAAAAATTAATTTTTACATCGCCCGGAGGGTGTTTTCTATTTTGCTAGTAAGTATAAAAAAAGTTTACATTTCTCTGGGAAAATCCATTTGCAAAGAAAGACTTAGATTTTGTTGAATCAATGAATTATTATCTATTTTAATACATAATGATTCATTGATTCAACAAATAAGAAAAGTCTCAACATAAAATCTCTAATTTATTGTTTATTGATTGTCAACCAACAAAATATTAAAAAATACAACACCAATTAAAGATTAATCAATGATTTATTGAAAGTAAAAAAAACAAACTTTTTTTTTTATCCGAATTTTGTAAGAATGTCAAATCATTTTAATTTGCCAGATTTTCTATGATTCAAATGTTTTTCAGCAGATTTCATGCAAATTCAAGAATTTTCAAATTGCCGCAGTTTTGAAAGGAAACTTAATTATTTATTTTACCGATAATGTTAGATGGAAGTTTGTTCGGTGGATTTGTCTGTATTCTTGCCGTGGACAAGAATCAAATTTCCTTTGAATTTAAAAGTTGATTCTATTAAAGATGGAAGCTGATTTTATTTTTGAAATATTTCAATAATTCATAACAAGCTTTTATCGTAATCTTTGATATTACAGTTAGAATGTATAAAGGAAATGTGTCAAAAATCTTATTTTGCTTAAATGATTAGATACGTGAGTTTGTCAATAATATCAAATCCTTATGACGGTAAAATTATTAGTATTATTTGGATTATTCGGACTCTTTATTGTTATCTGTACAACGTTTCCATCGATATGCCCTTTCAGATATTTCTTGTCAGAATAGAGAGCCTTGTCGAAATGGGGAACCTTTTCGAACTCTATAAACTTCTTTGTCGTAATCGGGAGCCATCACAGAACTTTGAAACCACCCTTTTATTCAATCCACGGGGGGTATCCTGTTCTCATTCCGCTAACCATAGCTGGGTACAGGTGTTAAGCTGTGTTAATTATCATTCTATGTTACTGCTGCCCGTGACTAGGATTAAACCTGCAACCCAGAGATAACAGTTAATCAGAACTGTTTTATCTCAATCCCTTTATCCACTACGCCATGTGTCTGAATAATCCAAATAATACTAATTATCGAGCCTCATTTAAAAAATTCTGAGAAATAGGAAAAAGCATTAATCTCACAAAAGATATCTATTTTTCAATATAATCATCTTCTTTGTCAATCCACTTAATTCAACGCTTTTCGTTGGTTGATTAGTTGAATTTTACGGCATGTCAACCCTTGTTGGGTTATTTTATGCCAAAGACGTTTTTGTCTTTTTCATTCTTGATGGGTACTCAACATCATCTTTAAACTCAATTTTTTAAAACAGATTTTCATAAACTCATTTTTTTTTATTTAACCCATAGATGGAACCCTAACAGATACTACACCACCTGATCAGAATGGGCCTGTGGGTAATGATGACGAAGGGGTACTCCATATTCCCCAGGGCCCTGGAACTAGAACTTTACCAACAAATAACGAGATAATGAGTTAAACGTCATATCCAGGACACCAGAGACCCTCAGCCACCGCCTTCAAGCACAAATATGATAAAAAAGATTGGTGCTTTCCATAAGGGCAATAGGGTCGGAACAATCATATAGGTGCTAGGGCTAAACGTGACCTGCCGACTGACCAGAGAGGCTTTTCCAACCTCCCCTCTTGCATAAGGAAGACCCAAAGTAGTGTGCTACATGTCACGGACTGCTCAGTCACCAGGGTTCCATCCTTAAGCATCATGGTTAGCCACTCACGTCCAACAGGTGGTCCCATTGGAGGTCTTACAGCGGTGCAGTCGGTGTATTCTAAAGCCCCAGCCGACAGGGCTGTTAATTATAGTAGTAGTAGTAGCAGCAACAGCAGCAGTAGTAGTAGTAGTAGTATTAGTAGTAGTAGTATATATGTACTTTCTTATTCTAAAGGGAATAAATGTAATTACTGAGATAGTATTTGTATCCCAATTTTCTTTCGAGACTGAAATATTTTCTTTCTTTTTAAATCCACTGATATTTACATTTTCTTTCCTCTTCTTTCTGTAATGTTAATATTTTTTTCAAAGTTCCTTTCTCTGTAGAGACTGAAGATCTAAAGTTTTCCAGATTCTGATTTCTTCACTGAGAAATAATTTCATCCGCATCTTTTGAATTATTGCGATAACGCTCATTACGTTTTCTATTGTCACATGAATAATACATTTTGCCATTGTTTTATTCTTCTTTCAACAAGTTTAAGGACAATTATACAACGATTTGCGCGGGAATATGCTCTTCATTTTATGTCCATATTTTGCATAAAATGATAGAACACAGAATTGTAATGTTTCTTTGGGATTGCATCATTCATCCACTTAAAATCCCAATTTTGATAATTGATTCTTTTGAAATTACCCAACATATTTTTCAGAAAGAAAGAACCGCACATAAAGATCAAACGGGTGGGGGAATTTTTTATGTCGCTTTTTAAATGGTTGATGGACATTATCAGTCAATGTAACCATGGTGATGACATTACTGACACATGGACAGTGTTTTACTCACATAAAACTGCAAATCGATTGCATGTGTCAATTTCGATTAGGATCCTAACTCTTCTTTGATGGTGAGAAATAATCTAACACGCTCAAAACGAAATGAACACATTCAAGCGGAATTGATCACCATTAGGATATATATATATATATATATATATATATATATATATATATATGTGTGTGTGTGTGTGTGTGTGTGTGTGTGTGTGTGTGTGTTCATTTGTGTTTGTGTATAGCTGAATGATATATATATATATATATATATATATATATATATATATAAGATTTTTGGATGTTTGTTTATTTTAGAAACGTTGCTGAATAAAGTATATATTAAATTTTTACTTGAAGGCACTTACAACGCATGTATCGCATAAAATTCGATACTTTTTCTTATAGAAAATGAAATTGACAAGTATAATCCCGGCAAAGGATCCGTAGACACACACCGAGGGATCCTTTGCCGGGATTATACTTGTCAATTTCATTTTCTATAAGAAAAAGTATCGAATTTTATGCGATACATGCGTTGTAAGTGCCTTCAAGTAAAAATTTAATGTATAATATATATATATATATATATATATATATATATATATATATATATATATATATATATATGCATACATCTGGTATTTTAAAGACAACAGTATCAGTGCAACCAACAAACCCTTAATCCAATGATGATTCTGAGATCAAGCGTGGTCTTGAAGCACCCCCTCATATATATATATATATATATATATATATATATATATATATATATATATATGCAATTTCCTATGTAATGTATAATTGTTTACGATTTTATGTAACAACTTTCAATAGATATGTCTATCAAATAGATATCACAAATAGTAAAACGACGTAATTGTTTTATTTACTTTGTTTTGTTTTTAACTTTTTTCTTTTCTATCATTTACCCCTTTCCACCCCTTTCACTTTTCATCCTCATCTTTTATTGCTATTAAAAGAATCCCTTCCAATGAATATTGTGTAATCTCCAGATTTTGTGTATTTTCCGTGTCAATGGAAATAAAATTCATTGCAGGGAAAAATATTAATCTTTCTGCCCAGAATTTAATTTGTTGTCTTTCAATGTTGTCTTTCAATGAAGTGACAAGATTTGATCTTTTTTATCAATTAACACAGATGACATGGAAGAGATAAGAGATTTCTTAGCCTTTATCTAAAGCATCATTCAATGATCTTATTTTATTTTATTTTATTTTTTCTTATTTATTTATTTTATTTTTTCTTATTTATTTATTTTATTGTAATTATTAATTTTATTTATTTCATATACTCTACGTCAATCAATGATCTCATTTTATGTATTTTATTTTTTCAATTCCTTTTATTTTCATTTATTCTATTTTATTATTTTTATTATTTTAATTTTACTTTTATCTATTTATTTTATTATTTATTATTTATTTTGATTTTCTTTTTCTTTCTTTCTTTTATCTTATTTTATTATCTTATTTTATTTTTATTTATTTATTTTATCTTTTCTTATTTATTTATTCTTATTGTTATTTATTTATTTTGTTTCATTTATATCCTATGCTCTACGTCAATTAATGATCTTAATTTATTTTTAATTTTTAATTCTTAATTATATTATTTTTGTGTTGCTTGTCGAATTCACTTTAAATTCATCATAATCGTTATTGATGCATTACTTTCTTAAAATCCTGTTATATCATCAGAAATATAATTGTTGGAATAAATAACAGATTTCATTAATAAATCCTACGGGCTGTAAATACAGAAGGTTTGCTAGTATTTCTTGTTTTGCTTGTTTTTTTTTGTTTTTTTTACATAACGTGAATTTAAAATCTTACTTGACAGACGAATCAATATATTTCGAAAATCATAACGTTTATTCCGATATTAAATACAATAACTTATTTACCTGTTGGACTTAGTTGACTTGGCAGTAAGAAAGCAATTAAGGAATATTGAAATATTGGCCAATATATTAATATGTAACTACATACGATCAAAACACTATTTCCTGGAGAAATATGAAATAAATATTAAAACAAAAAAAAATCTTACAACAAAATTTTCACAAATGTAGATATTCTGGTTGGTAGTAAAATTCCATTGATCAAAATTCAGGAAACTTAAAGAGTAGGAATATTTGTAAGAGTTTTGAGATTTATTATATATTACAGACATACATACATTACATTCTTATATATAGATATGTTTGTGTGAAAAATTAATATTTTATTGAATGAAACTATTTAAAAAATGTTCAGATACACAAAAGATTTTAATGAGTGAAATATACAGAAAATTTAGAGAAGTAAGAGTCAGCATGAATAGGAGAACTTGAAATCTGGTGGATTTTGCCATTCACAGAGTAAAAATGAAAGAAAACACTGAGAAATACTTGGACCTTGCCATTGAACTGAAAATCAATTGTGGACATGAAGGTAAATATTGTACCAATTTACGCGTGTGCTCTTGAAAATGTACGCAAGGGTGTGTAAAAGAGTTTGGATGAATAGAAAATCAGAAGAAGAATTTATACCATACAAACAACATTGTTAAGAGCGGCTAGAATACTCAGAAGTGTCCCGGAGAACAGAGGAGACTCGCTATCACTCAGACTCCAGTGAAAAACCACCAGCGTTAGTGGGTGTGAAAAACTCGCAAGGAGTGATAATAATAATAATAATAATAATAATAATAATAATAATCTGGCTACACTAATTAAAGAAGAAATATATGACACACATAATTGATGCAAACTATTTCCGGAAGAAGCGAAAGTATGCCGCAAGAGAAAAAGAGAAAATGATGACCTATTTTATATTAATCAGCACTTCCCTAAAGAGGTTAAAATTAGGCGGGCAAATCTCGCCATGGATCGACAACAGAAAGGCCTTTGACATAGTCCTGCAAAGTTTGTGTCTAAAATTATACAAAATATTCGATAAGGTCATAAATTTCATCACAAAAGTTATGGAAATCTAGAAAGTAGAATAAATAACGGGAAATCAATCCGTAGCTGAAGTGAAAATCTCAAGAGGGCGTCTTCTAGAGAGACTCTCACTGGGTGGTGCTGTTTCTTATAGCAATGATGCCACTAAATTACATGAAAATGTAGATGTGGATATAAATTTACAAAATCTCAGGAACAAATAAATCACCTTATGTAGAGAGAGGATAGCAGGATATTTGCCAAAAACTAAAAAGGAAGTTGAACACCTTGTACAAAGAATTTACGGACTGGAATGGAATTTGGCATAGGAAAGTCTGGAAAAAAAGAAATAAAAAAAGAAACCTGGAGGTTTTACATCGTACATATTGGACTTTACACTCAATAGACAGGTGTTGGCTTGTTGCTATAAAAGATCACGAGAAAACAGAAGGGGTTGGTGCAAATGACTATTTGTTGGGTATGAGGTTTTGTCCACCATGTCCTTCTAATGATGCAGATAGGAGAAAGTGCTGAAGGAAAATACAAGACAATGTGCTGGTTATATAATTGGGATAGAGTGAAGAGAAATAAGGAGGACGAGGGGGATAGAAAGGGGTGGAATGCGGACAAAAAGAAAGGAAAGAAAGAAAGAAAGGAAGGAATAAGTCATGGTGGTGGGAGTATAGAGGAACATGGCAAGAAAGTGAAGAAAAAAAGACAGAAGAAATAGGCTAAATGAGAAACAATGGACGGAATTGGACAACCAAATCAAGAAAATGAAGAACACCCGGAGAAAAATAGGATTACAAGAAGTTTGGAAAATTGGAAGTAGACACCATCAAGCAGGAATGAAAGAAAATGTAAGAAAAGACTAAAAAGAACAAAGGAAACTTCTAGAAAGCAAACTGTGTGCGCAGATATCTCATCAAATGAATAGACAACCGGAATGTGTCCACTTTTAAGATAAACTGGACAACAGAGAAACTCCAATAGATGCATCAAAGGAAAAGGAAATTGGTTTGGTTCGGTTCCATTTTTTAATGGCATATAAACTTCCGTGGCTTATTTAATGCCAAAGCCATCTTTGTAGAAGAAGAAGAATGTAACAATTTAACCCCTAACTGGAAGGTGAGATAGTTTACACTTTTTCCAAGGGTATTTATTCGAAAGTGAACGTAATAACGTGACTGGAGTTCGAACTCTCTTATTACGACATCAATGTTCAGCACATTAGCTTCTACAAAATGTCAACAACACTGGAATAACAACATCCACAATAAACTCTTCCTAATCAAAGCCACTTTGGGAGGCTGGAGACCAACTGTAAGGAAGTCTAGAAAGGAACAAGTCATTGTGTCCCGATTACAGATTGGTCATACAAGACTAACACACTCCTATATACTCAAACAACAACAACATCCACAATGTGAAACATGTCAAACACCTTTGACTGTTAAACACTTATTCATGGAATGCAGGTTTTTCCTCACATCAGAAACCGTTATTTTAAACAATATGAAACAATATGAAAGATCTGTTTGAAAATGTCAACATGGAGGATATCTTCTCTTTTTTGAGGGAAATAAAATTATACCATAGAATGTAGACATGAACCTAATCAATACCATACAACATAATCCCTAATAATGATAACACATTGTTAAAACAACTTACTAAGAAGTATAAATATAAATATACGATATGTATCACTTCCTAACCGTTAGGTGTGACATAACCCCAGATGGATTGATATGCCGTAAAAATAAATAAATCAACCAATCTAATTAGTGAACATCAAAAGAAAAAAAAGAATTACTTTACTTACTAAAATGATTATTCACATTTATTTAGATACTAGCATAGCTACACGGTGTTGTCCGGGATTTAAAAAGTTATAAATAAATCTCTCATAATTATTTATATATAGATTAATAAAAACTAGCAAGAACTGTGGATATACCACAGTATGATAATTGAATTATTACGTTTGATATGTTTATTTAAGAGCTATTGCGAAACAGTTCAATATGTAAAAAGTATAATAATCTTGATTTAATTATTTTTCAGTTTGACAATGCATATGATGTTACGCCCAAACGATGAAAGGTATCACTTTACAAGGCCGCGGGTTTTTAGTTACGATCAATTTGACTTGTGTTTACAACTATCACTCTCCTTAGTATCAGTCAAGTATCTGTTCACATTTGTTTGTTTAATGGCTTTCATTCATGGATTTCTCGTACGATGAGGACAGTCATTCTTGATTTTCAAATGGCCCATTTATTTAATTTCTTCTTATATTGTTCTTGAGAGAGAGAGAGAGAGAGAGAGAGAGAGAGAGAGAGAGAGAGAGAGAGGTGTCGGCTTCATTAATAGGTATGTTTTTACTTCGTCTAGTGTAAAATATTAAATATCAGGCTTCACACACCAGCGACACCAATCCCGATTCACGACTGGCCTCCGTCAAAATCTAAGGCTAACAGCCCAACTCCCACAGGCAAATTCCGTAGCCCAACTCCTCCCTTCTTAATTCAGGCCAACCTGTTATATAGAGATCGTCGTCGAATGTTCCAGAACATTGTCGAGCCTTAGATTGTTCAAAATTGTTCCAAGTGTCACTTAAGAGATAAACCCCTTGTCTGATAAATCGATCAAACAAATTTTTGTGACACTCTGTCCGAACAAGTCTCTGACTTCTAGACTGGTTGTCTTCACCAAGCCCAGGATTGGGATTTATTGTTTTTTCATGGCGATAATGAGAAACCCATTATTTTCTGCCGACCACCCGCGTAAATCTGTTACAATAGGAGGAAGAAGAAGACTCGCCATCATTGATGTTTTGCGTAGATGCGACAATCCGTGGACTCGAAGAATACGATAAAATGCGCTAAGACAGATTGATTACATCAGCCATTAACAGTAATTGCAACTTATCATTATCATCATTATTTCGCACTAGTTGCACGGATACCCATGACGATCTCTCACCAAACGTCCCTATCGATCATTGTTCTTGGGTGGTCCGCTGTGCAGCATCCGGTAGCTGTGCAGAGCTGGTCAATATAGGTCTTTGTGAGACGGCACATACTGACGTATTTTCCATAGGAGAACGTCACTTTATGAGTTCGTCCCCGCTACTCCAGCAGTATCCAGCAGTATCCAGCAGGTCAATGTAGGTATTTGCTGGATGGCCAACACTGACTTGCCCATGAGCTGGTTTCCGCAGCAGAACGTCACTTATGAGTTCGTCCCAGCTTCTCCAGCAGTGTCCAATATGTCTTATTCGTCTTTCTTTGATGGTTTGTTTGATAGGGGACAAGTGGCTCTATAGCAGCTTTCTTGTGGGATGTTATTTCCACGATTTAAGATCGCACGTAATATTCTTGTGCAGCTCCTATCTAGCTTATTCTCTAGGCGCTTCATTAGAGTCCAGAGGTGCAGCCGTACAGTAGCACTGATACAACAACAGCTTGGAAGAATTGTCGCTTTAAATTGTCAGTGAGCTTCCAAGCAACATAAGGACCAAGAAAAATAAACACAAAATAGAAATGGGAATAAAAAAAAACTGTACGGATATTTCAAGTGACAAACCGGACAGATTGTACTCGAGAAGACCTGGTCATGGCTAAGAAAGTAAAACCCCAAGAGTGAAACAGAATCTCCCATAATTGTGGCACAAAATAATGCCATAATGCCCAATCATATCAGAGTTTGAATATATAAGACGCAACAGAATAGCAAGTGAAGAATGTGTAGAGACAGACGATACATAGATAGATAGGATGATAAAAGAGAGAGGAAAATACCTTTTAGGGTATCATCAATGGGTTAGATAAGAAAAAAAAATGATTAAAAAATGTGTTAACATTTTGAGTTTGAAATATATTTAAATCAATCATGAATAGAACAAAAGTCTTTGGCATAAAATAACCTAACAAGGGTTGACATGCCATAAAATCTAACATATCAAACCAAACCATAATTGAATCGGGAATTAGAATCTTTTTGTGTATACTAGCAGCGGTTACCTGGCGTCGCCTGGGTAGAGGGGAATTTTTTAAAGTTAGTCCCCGCAGATTCATTATTACTGAATCGGGAGTTGAATCCTTGTGGTATGCCCCATTTAAATCCCCATGTAAAAAAATAGACCTTAGATTGATCTAGCAACTCTGAAAAGAAATGTTAATGTCTACTATCTAAAATATTAAATAAAAAAAAAACAAACCAAAAACAAAAAAAACCAAAAAAAAATGCTCTTATTTAAATTTTACTTTTTAATTATCTTCACAAATATAAATCAAATCTCTATTATTTTTGCTCAAAAACCAAGCCCTGGTGATACTTAATGTGTATAATATTTACTTTGTCGTCAATTGTTTTATTTCTGAAGTTTCCACCGGACATACAGATTCACACAACTGCCCTTTATATATGTATAGAAAGATAGATTATTCGATCATATTTACCATTTCGTAGGAGAAAATGTTTAAAACTAAATCTAATATTTTCTTTATGGCATATCAACCTTTTTCGGGTTATTTAAGACCGAATCAAGTCATTTTTGATAAGCAAAAGACTAAGGTTCCTTATAGTACCCGATGTTTGCTTAAGTAGTGAACAGACTCGTCACTACTTAACTTCGATGATAAAGCGGGAACCGGTGCTTCCGACGTAGCTTAACCGTTATCAAACTTATTTGTATAAGGCGGACAACTTTCCTTTTATTTCAATGAAATAATTCATCATCATCATCATCATCATCATCATCAAGGCGCGTGCTGAAAGCAAGTTCTCTCTCTCTCTCTCTCTCTCTCTCTCTCTCTCTCTCTCTCTCTCTCTCTCACCCATCCCTATTGGTCATCATTCTTGGTAAGTCCTGCAGATGCATCCAGTGTCCGCACAGAGCTGATCAACATAAGTTTTTTGCTGGTCAGCCAACACTGGTATGTCTATGTGTATGAGTCGATCCTTACTTTTCCAGCAGTGCTTGGAATGTCTTGCCCGTCTTACTTGTATTGTTTGTGCGATGGGAGGTAGGTGGCCGTACAGCTGCTGTTTAGTATTGTGCTGCTTCCGGGATTTATTCGAAGCAGCACGCAGCATACTTGTGCAGTTCCCATCTAGCTTTTTCTCCAAGAGTTTCATTAAAGTCAAAGCGGTACAGCTATATAACAATATTTAGCAGGCTATATAATAATAAGCAGGCTAAATCTTTCTTGTTTTATTTTACTGATATAAAATCTTTCTTCTTTTGTAAATATGAGGAGTAAATGTAATTGGGGAGTCTGTTCTTTTCCATCTCCTTTAACAATCTTATATGCTGACCAAGGGAGACAAATAGGGAAGTAAATCTGACTATGTGTAGAAGAAATAGAAAAACACGAACTATCCAAAAGAACGTCTACTTTATCATCAACAATAAACTCATCGGTTATTTTCTAGTTGAGTAAGATGATATTACAGAGTGAGCCAGAAAAAAACAAAACACAAATTATTTATTTATTTTCCCATTAAACTAACTCTAAACCCCAACCCTAACCCTAAACACAAACCCTAACCCTTGTTGGACTTAAAATTAAAATTAACAGTTTTATTACAAAATTTATGGGTTCTGTTTTTTCTGGGTCACCTTGTAATAATATGTTACTTAACTAGGGGGTTAGGGTTAGGTTTAGGGTTTAGGTTTAGGGTTTAGGTTTAGGGTTAGGGGTTAGAGTTTGGGTTGGGTTTATGGTTAGTTTAAAGGGAAATTAAATAATGTGGGGTCTGTTTTTTCTGGGTCACCCTGTAATATTATGTTACTGAACTAGGTGAATTAAGGTTAGGGTTAGGGTTTAGGTTTAGGGTTAGGGTTTAGGGTTAGGGGTTATGGTTTGGGTTGGGTTATGGGTTAGTTTTAAAGGGAAAATGAATAATTTGGGTTTTGTTTTTTTCTGGGTGCCTCTGTAATTTCATGTTACTCAACAAGGAAATAACCAACTCATCTTTTGGAATACTTTGTATTTATCTATTTTATCTACATGTTGGGTCATCCAATTGTCTTTAATTCATTGCAAAATGTTTTATTCAACTGACATCGAATATCTCCTTCTACATTTGTACTTTTTTTCAATCAATATACAAATAATTCATAACTTCCATTATTAAGATTTTTATTTTCATTATTTAACTTCAATAAGTTGAAATTATTTTCGCTATCAGATTTACCAGATGTAGGATCTATACAATAGACCATAGATAAATTTAATAATGTTATTTAAATCTATATTTCCAAATACTTTTTTTTTATCAAAGTGTCTATAAGAATTTTCATGTGATTTGATGTTTTTGAACAAATAAAAATCAATATTTTTCCTGTATCTTTATTTCTGTTTAGAGAGAAAATATCACATTCGCCGATGAAATTCAAATTAAACTCAACCGAACACAATTTTGCTTATTTTATATATTCATTTTTTTTTAAAACTTGGGTTATTCTAATAACATCGCTGTAAAAATTCTCATCAGATTACACTTTTATGGATTAGATAACATTTTTCCTGTGATTCAAAAACAGCCATCGGATATTATTATAGTACGTATAGTTGTCAAGAAGACATATATATATATATATATATATATATATATAATATATATATATATATATATATATAATAACTCCACAGATTAACTATTTTAAATAACCAAAATACTAACATCTCAAGACTTTGTGTTTATTTTATTGCGTTTTTATTTATCCTTTTGATTTCAATTACACTTGTTACGTTTCTGTTGGCCATTGTAGTCGTTTAGGTCTTCTATTTGTAAATCCAATTGTAGAAAAGGGTTTTAGTCTCAGTAGAAAGTCCAGTTGTAATCCTACGTAGAATAAGAGTTTACACCTTATAACAGAGAATCCGGTTGTAGTCCTTCTGGTATTAAGTCTATTTAGCAATTAGTTTCAGGAAAATGACCACCGACCTTAAATGCATCCCCATGTCGTTTCTTTCAATGCCTGTCCCTGATTTTGGTAAAATCCATAAATATAAGCGGCAATTTCTCATATATCTTATACCTATGATACTCCAACAACTCATCTTATGTATTTCAGGTGTTTATCTTTACACAGCTATGGGTTAAATAATAACACGACTGCTCTTCTACAAGGATTGCTTTGGCATTACACTAAGGTTGATATGACATTAAACAAATAATCTATACACGTTAATGTGAACCATTATATTATGTAGGATTTTACTTCTAGCAACAACGTTGTGCTTTAAATGTCAGGATTAGTTCAGTCCACGAACTTGTGTCAACTAATTGTTTATTTATTTTGGATTTATAGCTTCCTTTATAGTCAGTCAACCTGTATCGATAATATAAGAATAAACCAAACAAGTATTATTACTGAGTATTACAACCAGGATTAAGAATATATACAAGCTATACATTTCTGATCTCTCTGATAAGATAAAATCAATAATTCTATCAAGCAGTAGCCGTAACAGTGCTACTGTATGACTGTATCACTTGAACACTAAAGGAAGGCTTAGAGCAAAAGCTAGATGTAAACTACACAAGGATTCTGTGTAATTTCTTGAACAAATCATAGAAGCAATACGCCACAAAAATTTATCTGTATGGCCACTTGTCTCCTAACACAGAAATCATTCAAGTAAGACAAACAAAACATGTTAGACATGCTGTAGTACCTGTTAGCATCCCATCTATGAATCAAATAGAACAAAAAATCTGTTTAAAAAGAAATTAAGTACCTTTCAAGAATGAATAAAACAAAAACGTCTTCGGCATAAACTGACTCAATGGGTTTGTTGGAATATTTTTAGATATAAGGTGTACTCTAATTCCTCACCTGGATTTATAGACTAGCCTAAGTCACGTGGTCTATTACTTCGCCAATCAGCAACCATACTGCGTGGCTGATACACTACTTAAACCCCCTCACTGGCCATAATTCTAATTGCACTCATTGAGGAGGGACTTACAATACCGGACGATTACCAATACTCATGACTCTTTACCAAGGATCCAATTCCACTGGACAAGTACTCTGTCTTAAGACCTACAGGATGGCAAAACACATTATAACAGGGTTGACATGCCGTAAAATCCAACCAGCCAATTAGCCAACCTCTCTGTTATTGCCATGGAATCAATGGACGATTTAAAGTGATATCTGTGGCATCTGAGCGTCACATCTGTATTGATTCATTACATAGAAACCTGAAAACAGTTATTTTGCTTAATGGTAATATTATCATTCATCTCTATTATGTCCATCTAACAAAAGGATATGACAATGTGGATATACTAGTAAAGGCCAATTATCAATTATGCAGATATAAAAATTATAGGAATACTTAAAAGGATTCGCAGCATTTCGCTTTTTAATTTTCCATTCGGAATGTCTGTAGGAATTAGCTGGTTAATTAGAGAAAAGATATTCCCCCATGAACCAGCAATATCCACTTCCGGTCTGTCCCTTTAATAAATCCCTAAGATTGTAACGTTTCCGGGTCAATTGAAAGGAGTTGACGTTGGTTAGGTCGGCTTAGCTCAGTTGGTAAAGCGTCCGACTAGCACAAGGTTCCTAGTTCGATACCAGCTCTCGCCAACTCAGCGTATGAGTAGCACAGGGATATGTGCGGTAAAGTGGGGAGCTGATGGTAGGTGTGGCGCGTCCTCCTCTGGCGCCAAAACAATTTCCTTGGTCTAGCGCTATTGAAAAGGGGATAGACTCCCTTGCTGTTTGGCTGATACCGATTTTATGCCACCCTATCGACTTTACATATAGTAATAATATTGTATACTTATCTTCTTACTGTACAACTATTCTCTTGGTTGGATCTGGTTGTTGGATACTGCTATTCAGGATCAGAGTATTTGGGTCTGTCTGTGTCTGTTGTTAAATCTGTTGTTGGTCTGGATGGCATTGTCGCTGTTCTTTGAGTCTGGAAATTACTTGGGAATCTTTTTGGGATATCTTATCTTGTGATGTTGATAATTTTTAATAACAAACACAAGACAAATCTCCTTCTACCGCCACTCCAGATTAAACATGATTTAATGAAGAATTTTATTAAATCAATGGGTAAAATCAATTTTGAAGAGTAACCACCATTTTGTGGAAATATTCAAAGGTTCGTGCCGCAAAATTGAAGGAACGAATTTTTTGGGCGATAAATAATAGGGTTGGGGATTGAATGACATTGATTTTGAAAAGGTTTGTCTGACATCTTATTATAATAGAGATTCCGCCTTTGTCTGTCGGTAACCGAAACTACACTACTACTGACGTCACAATACCATAGTTATTTAATAATTTTACTTTATTCTTAATTAGTATCTTATTTATTAACACCGTCTCTTATAATATCTAACGGAATTTGATTTGCCTCACAACGACCCATGTAATTAATGCATTCAAAATCCCTTAATGTATGTTATATTAGAAATAGTGGTTTACATAATATATGGGGTAAATAATTTGCATACTGACTTAAAACAAGGTTTATTGAATAATTCCTTGATGCTATTGATTTCTGATATTATGGTTTTATTCTCAAACATATTAAAAAGCAATCCTATGTATCTGTTAATAATGGAGATTCGCTTCCGGTTTTTGTCTGTAACAAAAATTACGTCACTGCTTACGTCACATTACCCAAAATAAATACACTCAAAATTTGAACATGCAACATTGGACAGTCCTCATTGTTTTTAAAAACAAGTTTTAATAAATACATGACTGGTATTATATATCTATATATAGTTTGTTTTATTTTAATACATATTCAAAGTTTACATTTCAAATTGTTTTATTTTTTTAATCCTTTAATGAATTTGATGATTTTACTTACTTAGGGTACAAACTTGCTGACTTTGAATTTTTTTCTCCTACCCCTCAGGCAATATGTTTCAAAAATCTATTTTTACATCGCCCGGAGGCCGTTTTTTATTTTGTACTACTACTACTAATAATAATAATAATAATAATAATACAACAGTTAACTCTTTGCATACTTTAAGCCGTTCACAGCACCAAAGTACAAAAACTGATGGCTAGTGATTTTATATGGAAATCAATCAAAATAAAAATAAAATAAGTGTAATCTTTTTATATGCGTTCTTATTTACTTTCTTTAGTCTTTCTAATCCAATATGATATCTAATTACATTAAAACTTAGATACTTGCGTCCGGCAAAGGGCAAATATTTTTGCTTTTTCAAATAAATATGAGGAAACTTGGAAAACTTTCTTGGAAACAATATATCACCTGAATTTCGTTGATGCATTCAAATGAATCGAGACGAGAATGTTGTTAAAAAACCCACTTCCTGCATTCCTACTTCGATTTTATTTCCTGAAAACCTTGATTCATTGAACGACGAGCAAGTGTAATGCTTTCACCAAGATATACAGAGAAGCTCTATCAAGGATTTTTGGAATGAAAGAATCATAGTGGACCATTGTTGGATGTTGGATGATGACAATCCAGAACACATTTCCAAATGGAATTTACACTCACAGTGCTTTATATAATAAATAGTATATACGGTCTTTATAAGTATAATGAATAAAGTACATGATGAATATTATTATTTAGCATTCCTATGAGTGATCTAAAAAAAAGTAAAGTCTTCGGGGCGGCCTAAAGTCGGTATCAGCCAGACAGCGAGGGAGTCTGTCCCCTTTTCACTAGCGCTAGACCAAGGAGAGTGTTTTTGGCGTCTGGGGTGGAGCGCTACACCTACCATCAGCTCCTCACTTTACCGCACAGATCCCTGTGCTACTCATACGCTGAGTGGGCGAGGGCCGGTATCGAAACCAGAATAGCCATAAATAATCTTATAGTTATATCGGACATTTCTTTAAATAAAACAGCGAATCTATAAAGCTATAGACGCTAGAAAAAAAACCGACTCGAATTGGTAATCAGTACAAAAAGTTTGTTGAGTAATTTTGATTTCACATTTCTACAATAATTCCAAATAGATAAGTGTTATGATATGTTTAAGGGTCAATAAATAATAACTCAACACGGCGATAAAATGTAGGGAACAGATTGTATTCAGCAATATATATCCACGTACAATGGAAGGGTTTCCTTGTTACAGATTACACGGAGAACACGTATATGCTACTTCTGGTCTGAGTAGCTTTACTCTGTTAAATATATACCCTTTGGGTAAGTCCATGTTCGTCTCATAGGTGAGTCACCTACAACAACAAGGGAATGAGGAAACAGACTTATTGGTCCCATATTTTAACATCGATTGCTCACATAGAATGAAAAACTGGTTTGAAATTATTCACAAGGAAAGATGGACAGATGTTTATATGAAACTCTAAAGACTGAATGTTTAATTTAATAGCAACTCAATATCAAAACTAGTTTATGGAATATTAAATAAAAAAATCTCTATATTAATACACTTGTTCCTTAATCTTCCAACCGTTATCCTCCTGCAACCGTCCAATTCGTCCAAGATAAAATGCAAAAATGTAAATCCTGATTATCTCGTGTTGCTTAATCGTCGATTTCTTATTGCTTATGAGTATAGTCACCTCAGCTGATAATGGACCATTCCGTTTTTATTATAAAGAAAAGAAAGGTAAGAAAAATGATATGCTACACAGAAAAATATCATAAGAAAGAAAGAGAATTGGGAAGATAAAGATAGGAGGAAATATATACAGAGAGAGAGAGAGAGAGAGAGAGAGAGAGAGAGAGAGAGAGAGAGAGAGAGAGAGAGAGAGAGAGAGAGAGAGAGAGAGAGAGAGAGAGAGAGAGAGAGAGAGAGAGAGAAAGAGAGTAGTGAGTGTGCGAAGTGATAATGCTAATTTGTTTCAATCGAATATAATGAAAAGATGAAAAAGAAAAAAAAAGCGAGAGAGAGAGAGGGTGAGAGAGGGGGAGAGAGTGTTTAATCAAGGTTATTATACTTTTTAGATATTGAACTATAATTCAATAGTTCTTACGTAAACATATCAAACGTTGTAATAATTAAATTATCATACTTCGGTATATCCACAGTTCCTGCTAGTAACGATTATTGCCAGAAAAAAATGATAAAGAATACAGCAGTCATTGAACCTGACAATGAACATTGTGATCTATGCATTTTTTTCATGAGTAATCCTTTAGGTGATGAGAAAAAAGTCTTATTTTGTTTGTCACTTTTTTCTTAGATTTTTTATTCAAAGTTATTGTTTGATGTTCATTAATCGGAATTCACAGTTAATCCGCATTTGTATAAAAATAAGAAAATAAATTATGTAGACATTGAAAAGCATTTACATATTTATTTATATCACTATTTTTACTTCTTAATTTTTACTCCACTTACACATTTACTATTTATTACGGTGAAGTCCCAGAGAAAATGACGGTTCCCGCTTGTTACAATTCCGGGCGCCATTTTAGGCATTTAGGTCTCCTATTGGTAAATTGAATTGTAGAAAGAGGTATAGTATCAGTAGTAGAAAGTCTGTTGTATTCTTTTAAATCTATGGTAGAACAAGAGCTACTTGAAGCTGAGAATCTAGTTAGCAACTGATTCGATGGGTGGCAAAATATCTTAAATGCTCTTCTGATTGGTCCATTTTACCGGATATACATTCTGCTGCTCTTTGAGAAAGTCCATAAATATGAGTGTGAATTTTGCCTCCATCTTATACCCAGATATTCAAACTCCAATCACATAGATCACCGAATTTAAGTAGTGATGAGACTGTTCAATACTTAATTGGCTGACCACTTATGTAACAGAAGATACTGCAATCAACCTTGATCCTTAGTTTATCAAAATTGAATAACCCGAAGAGGATTGATATGCCGTAAAACAAAACAACCAACATTTACTATTTTTCTGATTAGTATTATCTGCATTATTCGGACTATTGTCCCATCTTCATTGTTATTTGTACAACGTTTCGGTCAATATGCCCTCCGGCCTTCTTCAGGTATTTCTTGTCGGACTCGGGAACCTTCGACAAGAAATACCTGAAGAAGTCCGGAGGGCATATCGACCGAAACGTTGTACAAATAACAATGAAGATGGGGACAATAGTCCGAATAATGCAGATAATACTAACCAACATTTAGTATTCGTTTAGCCTATGGTGTAAAATATTGTAACTAAATTATCTTTTAACTGACTTATTCTTCCAATGTTTACTTGCCTCTTTTTGCTCTCAGTACAAATGCAGAATAGCGCGCGAGCATTGATTATAAAGGCATTTTACGTATAAATATCATAAGATTACAGAAACCCTCCTAGTAGCCGAACCTTAGCACTAACTCTAACACTAGCCCAAACCTTAAAAGTAACCCCACCCTAACCCGTATCAAAGGGTTCGGGTATTTCCGTGAAATGTAATGCTTTTTATACATAATCAAATGATATCTCTTGAACACTATTCTGCATTATCATCCCTTTTTCTTTCCTTCCATCTGTCTGTCAAATTATTGATAAAAGAATCTATCATTATATTCATTTTCTGATCCTTTCAATTCCCCATCACAAGAATTTTGAAATCTTCTTCTTCATTTCTTATCTGTAATGGATTTCCCACTTTCTCTTTATCCAATTTATCCAATCTTATTATTTCCCCGATCATATTCTTGTCAATGTTCATTCCACAATTTTCGCTTTTATTCTTTACCAATTTTGCGTCACGTTTTTTGATGTGAGTTTTTTTTTTTTTTTTTTTAATTACTTTTCTTGTGATCCTTTTAGTTAAATTTATAACTGTATAATTAAATTAGTCATTCTTGAATTCCGTACATTCATTTCTAAAATGACTGAACTAATTCCATTGCTTCCGATTTCTGTCACTAACTCTCTCTTTCTCTCTTTCTCTCTCTCTAAACTGGATAGTTTCATTACATTTATTAGACTATCTATGGTATAAACTGTACGAAAAGTCACCACTTCTATTTATGGACCTTACCAACACCAGGAACAGGCATTGATCAATAAAATAAAAAAACATACAATGAATTTAAGGTCGTTGCTAAATTGTCCAGGAATTCAGTTGCTAATTGGACAATACCGGACGGACGACAATTGGATACTCTGCTACAATTACACTATTGTTCTCCCTAGGATTTCAAGGACAACAACTGGACTTTCTACAACTGACACTGCACCTTTTCTTCCATTGGATTTACCAATACGAGACCAAAACACCTGACATGGTGACAAGAATCGTAACAACATTTCTTTCAGTATTGTTGTGTCCGTTAGCGTCATTCGTTCTTAAAACAACTTGAATCTTTTGATTTTTCTATTAGTTATAATGTAGCTTTCAGCTTTCTATATTCATGATACATAAAATCCGAGAAAGTCAGAATCTGGTATTCTTCATCAGATTTATTCAAACATTTCATACAAAAATCTTCTTTTCATTTCTTCATTGAAATCTTCTGGCATCAGAATCTGCAATGTTCATCTCCAGTTTTCAGACAAGATCTTTCGTATTCTTCATCATTCAAAAATGAGAATTTATTTGGCGTCATTGTCGAAGGGAAATTTGTTCTTTATTTTTAGATACTTTTACAATTTCTTTACAGTGGATCGACTTCATTTTATTTTGTTTGGCATCATTTCACAAAGATATTTTCTATTACGAGGGTAATTCCAAAAGTAAAGTCTCCAAAGTTGCTATTAAGAACACTGTTGTGTGTTTTTGTGCATGCACCTGCGCTGCCCCTGTGCACCCCTCTTTGCCACACTCAATCTGAGCCTGGCGGTCGTTTCTGATGGATCCCGATTGACGCCAAATGTGAAGTTCGCACTGTTTTTGAACGCAAATGACCAATTGAAATTCATCTCCAATTAAACAAAAATGAATGGATGGGCATAAAGAAACATGCCACAGCGTCTACAAAAAAGCATCGACCAAAATGGTGATTATGTCAAAAAATAGATACATGTTCAAACTTTATAATGATGTAAACATCATTGGCAATAAACAATAAACGTTTCTATGATTTCTAAATATTTTGGAGATCTTATCTTTGGGATTACATTAGTATGCGCGCGCATGTGTGAGTGCGTGTGATATGGCAGATTTCAGAATCCCTAATTTATCAAAGTATATGAGATAGATATAGATATGTACATGTAGATAAGTGTATTCATAGATAGATAGATAGATAGATAGATTAGTGTCATACCAAGGACACCCTCTTCTTTTTTGGGGGGGGTCATATTCCTGTACTGGTGATACAGTCATTGTATTCGAAGTCCCACCGACAGGGCGACCAAAAGATGTTGGTGTCCATCTTGTCCGGTTATCTAATTCTGAATTTGCTTAGAAGATCGATAACCATAACAATTATTTCCGAGGATTCAATGCTTCGATCCTTTTAAGTGGCATTTCATATATTGGCAATGACCAATGATATTTGAGCGGATTAAAACTAACGTCAACATTCACTATGATTTATGTTTGACAGTAAGATTACATTTATCAACGAAGTGTAAGTTGGTTATGTCATATCATCTGCCCAGCGATTAGCAGCGATCAACGCTCTTAACGCACTTCAACGGATTGTATCGATTTTTCAGTCATCACCTCAGATTGACTGTCATTTGGCAGAATTTAATTCTCATTATGGCCCAAGAAAAGAATTCTTGTAGGCGGATATTGAGATGTTTTTATTTAGATTTTGAAATGAATATTACATTGTCCATAAAATGTTCATTTCTTTCGATCACTATGTATTTCGCGTCCTACAATATCATCTCCATTATTTATACGAATGATATAATGATGCTACAATGATGCTGTACAAAGATACTAAAGCAATGGTACGCTCATCTAATGGTGACACAGATTTCTTTGACATGATTGCTGGATCCTAACAAGAAGAAACGTTAGCATCATATATATTTATAATATGCCTAGGCTATGTACTTCGAACATCATTAGATTCCATAAAATAAAAATACCTTACTCTAAAAAAAGGCAAGAAGCAGGCGATATCCCGCACAGAATATTACTAATGCAGACTACGCATATGATCTAGCACTTCTGTACAAGCCGAAGCTCTGCTATATAGCCTAGAGAAGGTATGGTGGAACATCGGTCTCAATGTGAACTCCGATAAAACTGAGTTCATGTTTTTAAAAAGAAATGAGACATCTCCACATTTGACGGTAAGCCCCCTAAAGCCAGTAGAACAATTCGCATACATAAGATGTAATATTTTATGCACAGAAAACGATGCAGGAAAAGGGAAGGCATAGTCTGCTATAAACAGATTATCAGTCATATGGAAATCAGTGACAAGTTATAGCGACAATTTTTCCAAGTCGTAGTTGTATAAGTGCTACTGTATGGCTGCATGACTTGGTTCTTAATGAAACGCCTAGAGAATCAGTCAGATGGAAGTTGCATAAGAATTCTGCGTTCGATCTTAAACAAATCGTGGAGACAAAACCCCACTAGGAAGCAGCTGTACGACCATTTTCCCCCTATCACGGAGAAGCAAGGATGAACTCATAAGCGACATCGACACACCAGCGTGGGCTGTACAGCAAGGACCTACATTAACCAGCACTGTGCGGATACTGAACGCTGGACAGAGGACCTCCCGAGTACAATGAATGATACGGACGATTGGCTAGTGATTATCATTGATATCCCTGCTGTTAGCGCAACATTATTATGATGATTTATGCAGAAATTACAGAAGAAATGATAATATTAAATCGTGAGCAATCAACGAGGAGTTAGTATTTGAAAATATTTGACCTTAAAGAACATAATAATAATGTAAAACACTAACTAGCAACTCCTGCAGCCAAACTGACGCCGAATGTATTGGTTCACCATTCCTTCGGATCACGCCAGCAAGGCAGAGAGGGGAGCCCTGTCACTTGGGCAACCCAGGGCCCCCATACACCTTGCCCAGGCTCTCTTTTTGTGCCATGTTAACGAATATCTTTAGTCAACAGCACTTGGTTGTAAAGTTATACTGGCGAGAAACTGACAGTTACCGAGGTCTGTTGACTTTATATCTTCGCTACAATAACACACACACGCACTCACTCACACACTCACACACACAGACACAGACACAAAACACACACACATATGTATGTATGTGTGTGTGTTTGTGTATGTGTGTGTGTGTGTGTTATAGTAGCGAAGATATAAGGTAAACGACCCTCGGTAACATTAAGCTTCCTGACAATATAATTTTCAAATCAAGTGTCGTCTTAAGGCATTCTCTACCCTAACTAAGATATATTCCCTATCATTGATATTAGACAATCCTTACTTATAAATATCATTATCATCATGTCGCGCAAGTAGCAAGGATATCCATGACAATCTCTCGCCAACCTTCCCTATCATTCATTGCACCTGGGAGGTCTTCTGCGCAGCAACCAGCATCCTCGCATAGTTGGTCAATGTAGGTACTTGGTGAGCAGCCCCCATTAGCATGTCCATGTATTGGCTTCCACAGGAGAACGTCGCTCATGAGCTCGTCTTTGTTCCTCTAGCAGTGTCCTGCATGCCTAGTACGTCTCACTCTGATGGTTTGTGAGATGGGGGGCAGGTGGCCATACAGCTGCTTCATTGTGGGGTGCTGTTTCCACGATTTTTTTCAAGATTGCACACAGCATTCTTGCGCAGTGAGATCGGATTTCCATATAACTGATAATTTGTTTGTGGCCGACCATGCCTTTCCTATTCGTGTATTAACATCGCTTTCTGTGGATGAGATATTACTACCTAGACACGTGAATTGTTCTACTGGCTTAAGAAGCTCGCCGTTGAGTGGAGATGTCTCCTTCCTTTTTAAAACTCATGAACTTATAAATATAGTAAACTATATTATCAATATTAATACACACACACACACACACACACACATTTATTTATATATATAAATATTCGTATGTATGTATGCGTCTGTGTGTGTGTGTGTGTGTGTGTGTGTGTGCGTGCGTGCGTGCGTGTGAGTGTGTGTGTAGTTTTTTGTTCGTTATTGAATTACCAATATATTTCATTATCTCTGATAATCTAAGAGTTGAAAACACTTAAAATCTGACAAAGATTTGTTTTTCGATTAAATTTGTTTCGTCACTTTTCACAAATTTCCCAGTTATTTCATTTTATTATTGGAGTCAATTTTTATTTAATGAGACAATTAGATTTTGTTATCTTAATTGTTTTTCACTTTTCAAGTGTCATTTCATATTGTTAAAATGATAATAGGTAAGATAAGATTTATTTTTCTTTCACGTAAAATATTTTTTTAAAAACAAATAACAAATCTTAATAATGAAGAAGAGTATAAGTAATTTTAAAACTTAGCTGTGTAATGGTAAACCAAAGAAGATTGTGTTGTTTTATTTATTTTGATTCGAGCATCTATACATTAATACTAGTGTTCCTTAATTGTACGACCATTATCATCTTGCAACGCCCTCTGGTTAAAAATGAGATCGTCAACATCGTTCAAGATGAAATGCCTAAATGTAAATCCTAATCATTACCTGGTGTTTCTTATCCGCCGAATTCTTATTTCTTATGAGTGTCGTCACCTTAGCTAAATAATGGACCATTCCATTTTCATTAAAGGACATGCTACACAGAAAGAAAGTAAAAAAAGAAAGAAAGAGAGTAGGGGAAATATATAGAGAGGTGGTGAACGCGTAGAAGCGGTAACGCTAATTTATTTCAATCGAACATAATAAAAAGTTGAAAATGAGTGAGAGGGTTAAATGAAGATTATTATACTTTTTACGTATTGAAGTATTTAGCAATAGCTCTAAAATAAATATATAAAACGTTGTAATAATTAAAATATCATATTGTGCTACTCACTAAATAATAAACAAGCATCTCTTTGACGAAACATACGGCTTAACCCTAGCTTATCAAGCACAAGGCAACATTAGTTTCGTATTTGAATTGACAACATTCACTACCATCGGGATTTTCTGTGCTAGGTAAGATTTCCAACACAGGTATTTGTATAAAGTAAACATGACAGGATGGTCTATTATCAGTATCAGCTGTACAACGAGGGAGTCTATCCCCTTTTCGCTAGCGCTTGACCAAGGAGATTGTTTTTCCTGAGGTGGATCGCCACACTTACCGTCAGTTCCCTACTTTGCTGCACAGATCAGATTACCAAATCTGTGCTACTCATCCGCTGAGTTTGTGTGAACTGGTTTCGAACCAGAACATTGCCATTCTACAATTCAAGCGACAAAAGGAAATATTATGTTTGGAGTTGAGAATCTGTATTCAAAAATCGTCTTTTATTTGAGATTGTAAAGAAATCTTTGACACTGATGGGAAATCTATAAAAAATTTTTCAAACACGAACGATTTATTTACCCAGTACCTCCGCCCCAAGTAGGATACTACAGAAGGTTAGTTCTTAAGCGGATTGGTTGATTGATTCAGTTTAATGGGTTGAAATCAGTCAGTCAGTCAGGCTACTATTGGTTTGAACAACAGCAACTGGCCAAGCACAACTGAACCAGTGTCAAGACAACTGGGAATTCAGAATAGTCCACTCATGCATTTGGGTGATTCCATTCCTTGAATCCTGATTGGCTGCTTGGTTTCTATGATGTTCTGAGGCTTCATAAATAACTTGCCATTTTGTAGTAGTCTTTGCAGCAAATCAGGTTCGTATTAGGTTACGACTGCTTGCTGCCTTGTCTTACCAATTCGACGGTAATTGGAACTAGTATGATTATGGCATGTCAACTAGTCTAGGGTTATTTTATGCCTAGAGGTTTGGAAATCCCGTAAATTGTAAGTAAATATTTACTTTTTAGTGTAGTTGCACATAGTTCTATGATATCAAGTATTCCTATCTAATACAAATGATTTATTCACAATTATATGATATCAAGTATCCCTATTTAATACGAATAATTAATTCTCACGTATATGATATCCAGTATACAGGACTGATATTCTGTTATTTTTGTTTGCCTAAGTGAATAGAACTAGTTTACTTATCATAACATTCTGATAGTCGACCTAATAACTAAAAGATGACTTAAACAACTAATTGTTATTTATTCTTTCGTATACATCAACTTTCCTTCGAAAATAACACTGTAATTTTAACATTAAACCACTGCTTAAATTCAAAGAAAACGCCACGGAAATAAATTGAAAATAGCGTCTGTTAATTCATTCCAACAAGTTTTCAATTCAACTTCGGAGGGAATTCATCATTTAAGAGACAAAACATCAGTTAAAGGATAATTCAAAATTAATTATTCTTTAAATCACAAGGTTCCTAGTTCGATACCGGTCATCGCCAACTCAGCGTTATGAGTAGCACAGGGATCTGTTTGGTAAAGTAAGGAGCTGATGGTAGGTGTGGCGCTCCACGTCAGATGCAAAAACAATCTCCTTGGTCTAGCGCTATTGAAAAGGGGATAGACTGCCTCGCTGATTGGCTGATACCGACATTAGGCCGCCCGACGATATTACTTTACTTATTCTTTAAAGAAATCTGCAGGTTTTGTCTGCTAGGAACTAGTTAAGTCGTTTCAAAGACTCTTAATTTCTAAGACGGAAAGTAGTTTGTAATAGTCTGTCTGTCTGTCTGTTTGTCTCTCTCTTAGTTGGAAGCACGTGGTCTAATGGTTAGGGTCGTAGAAAATGGACTTGTCGACCCGAGTTGAAATCCTGGACGAAGCTACAGTTCACATAGCGCTAATACCCTTGGGAAAGGTATGAATCCAACTACTCTCCCTCCAGCTATGGGTAAATAGTAGGGCACTGGGCTCTTTAACCCTGGTTAGCCAACCAGTCTAGGAGAAGGAAAACTGATGTCAAATCTGTTAAACTTCGCTAGGGGTGGCCACTACTAGAATAGGCTCAGTCCTAATAAATGATATATTTCACTATTCTAAGAAAATGCTCTCTCTCTCTCTCTCTCTCTCTCTCTCTCTCTCTCTCTCTCTCTCTCTCTCTCTCTGTGAAATTTATAAATTGATCCCTGAATATGATTGGTTCGAATTTATTTCCTTTTTATTTCTTATAATATTTTCTCTGTGTATTCTCCAATTTTCCTCAGCTGTCTGTTCCAATTAGGAACGTGGTCGAAACGTTTTAATGATGGAACAGACGTTTTCTCTTTCCAACCGCTTCACACTTGTATTCTTGTAATTGTCTCTCTCTGACAGCTACACTAACATCGTGACTTCTCGGTTGAATTCTGTCCGTGCATCTCTAGGGTTATGGTAATCCAAGATTCTCAAAACTCCTAATGTACTTCATCTACTGATTAAGTTATCTGAAAATATGATGCGGACATATACTTGCAACTTTCGAAATCGCTAAAACTTCTCTCTTATTTCAATTCCATTGCAATATAAAATATAATCACTAGCAGGACCTGTGGATATACCACAGTATAATAATCTGATTGTTACAACGTTTGTTATGTTTACTTAAAAGCTATTGCAATATACTTCAATATGTAAAACGTATAATAATCTTGATTTAACTCTCTTTCACTCTTTTTTCTTTCTTTTCATCTTTACATTATATTCGATTGGAACATATTGGCATCATCGCTTCCGCGTGCTCATCACCTCTCTCTATCTTTCAACTACTTTCTTTCTTTCTTTCTTGTTATGTTTTTCTGTGTAGCATGTCCGTTTTCTTCGTTTTCTTTCTTTATGATAAAAACTGAATGGTCTATTATTTAACTGAGGTGACGACACTCATTTCGACAGTTCCATTTTAAATCAGAGGGTGTTGCAAGATGATACCGGTCATACAATTTAGCAACATGAATATTAATATATACATGTCATATGGTGTGGTTTGGATTCTTTGTTTAATGGCATATCAACCTTCATGGATTATTCAATGCCAATAATTTCCTTGTAGAAGAAACAATAATAATAATAGTATTATTTCATGCCTTCTCAAGGGTAGTAGTCTAAAAGCGAACACAATTGCGCAACAGGAATTCGAACACGCTTTATATAATATAGTAGTCCAGCACTATAGCCATTTCGCTACGGGGAGGAAGGCAATAACAATGTCAGGAGGCACGTAGTGTAATGGTTAGAGTCGTGGGAAATGGACTCGTAGACCCGAGATCAAATCCTGGACGAGGCTATTTGCATTTCACTTTGCGCTAATACCCTTGGGAAAGGTATACATCAAACTATTCTCACATCAGCTATGGATAAGTAGTAGACAGACTGGGCTCTAACCTTGGTTATGTAAATAGCCTAGGAGAAGAAAAACTCTGAATTCAAATCGATTAAACTACGCTTAAGAAATTGGCCTTGTGTCACATCCTACTCGTGCGGAGGGGTCAGGTAAATATATATAACACTATCAGGATTAAAGCAAAAGTGTTACTGTTCTTTATTAAATATCTCATATTAATCTTCAATTATTCTAATCTCTCCCAAGATATTTATTCTGAATTTGTTTATTTTATTGTGTGCAATATTTATTTAACCAGGAAATAATTGGGAAGCTCAATAGATGCTGTCAATTAGAGAAGATAGAATTGTAAGTTGAAGTCATTTACAAAGCTTGACACTCAAAGATCGAGGAACTCATTCAGGATCCAACTATAATAAAAATGGTCTACTAACATTCCTTACTAACTATTACACCAGGTGCGTTGTAAACTGATGTTTAAATTGTCATTTTCTTTAAAGTATAAGTTGTAGTCATTTACAAAACTTGGCACTCAAAGATCGAAGCACTCACTAACAATGGTCTACTAGCCTTGCTTGATAACCATTACACCATGCGAGGTACTCGCTTCAGGCGAGTTGTAAATCAGTTGTTTAAATCCTAATTTTCTTGTAAGCCTCAAATAATCGAAAAATAATATAATTTCTTCATTTCTTTGGCGACACTTTCATCTTGACGACTGGACAAGTCAGGAATCAGTGATCTTAGAATGTTGAATGTTTAACTATTCGACTGGTTAAAGTTCAAATGTTGCCCGATCAGTGAATTCATAATCCAATCAATAGCTACGTCTCAAACTACCCTGAGGTCATCCCCCATCAATCAAACCTAAATGACCCAACGGGTTTATCTTGTGATCATTTTACGTTACGCTACGCTACCTGCCAAACAATAGATTATGCCAATCCATTATATAATAATTTTATGTTTATATTTACATTTTTTGTGTTTTTGTTTTTTAATTTTTTGGCTTAAAGTTAGATATCAAGTATTCCCATCAATTACAAACAATTTGCATCTGTATGGTTTCTAGTATTCTTCACGAATAATATTGTCTAATTTTGAAGGGAAAAAAGAGTAATTGAATCTTGATCTTCACACTGAATTCAGTAGATGACGTTTTTATAAAATGTCTTATTTCAGAATGTTGAAGTATAAAATCTAATAATTTTAAAAGACAAAAAAAATCAAATCTCCAGATAAAATTTACGATAAAATAGTTAAAGGATTTTTGGATGTTTATTCATACCCACCCAACATATACACCTCCGTTAAAATATATCGTGCAAACAAAAGTAATATTGGGGACTAGAAACTAATTCTTGTTGTACCTTTCATTTGGAAATGAATGTGTCAATGCCATAGATTTACACAATCGATCAATACGACTCAGATTAACTCAAATCCCATTTTGCAATTTCCTGCTTATCATTGTGCAACTGAGATTAGGTAAGAAATTCAATAGTTAGAGAATCCCACTCGGATCGAAGGGTATTCCACGAGAATATCTTTAGGTTTGAACGACAAAAGAATTATATCACACATTACGGTCATCGTCACCATCCCAGAACAAAGTTGATTCCCTGGGAATTCTGACTTTCAGCCTTAATTCGCCGTTGAAAGGAAATTTCAAACTGTGGATAAGATTTCCCTAAAATCTGACATGGCTGATGACAATCCCATAAAAAAGACTTTGAAAATTGTTTTGAAATTTCGAAGGAACACTGGGATAAGAAAGAACTGTGTAAGGTCAGAAAGTTCTTGAAGGACACTAAAGTACCGTTGCTCTGCACTGACTTTTTCATTAATATAAAATCACTAAATTATCAAATTATTTACTCCAAAATGTTTGTATATTTATAGACTAAATGGGTTATTTGTATAAGTGTTGTGAATGAGTCATCAGATAATTACATTGGATTCCGGAAGAAAAGGTTAACAAAGGTGTATTACCCTTTGCTACAAAATAGATAAATAATATAGTACAACAGGCAGCTCTTTAACAATAGTAATTAAATATATGTTGCAAGGCTATCTACAACTCGACTATTCCATTAATACATTTGTACTATTTATGTGTTTCGTTGGACGAGTTCAACTTTCTTGTAGGGGGAATATCTTTCCTTATAACAATAATAAAGAGTATTGTTTGAAAAGAAAGAACATTTTATTTACGGTTATTTATTTACGGTTTTGTAAATAAACGATTTTTCTTTGTATATCTAGATGTAGATCATCCATTGTTTAGTGTTGATTTTGTTTTTCTTTCTTTTTTTTCTTGAATCTTCAGCATCTTTATTTTATTTACCCTTTTCCTTCCTTCTGGATTTAGTTATCTTTTATCGCTTCATTAAGAAACAAAAAAAAAAATCAAGCTGTTACTTTGTTTTTACTATAATTCCTGGTTTCCTTAATTCTTGATTTGTTATTACAACGTTGGCAGATTTTTCTTATTCCGTTCGATGTTACGATTATCGTTATCACGTTCATTTAATCTTTTCCGCATCATCAATCCTATTAGGATGGAATTATAATTTTCTTTTCTTTTAATATGCGGATACAGAGAATGAGAGTTAGAACCGGATCTTTGTTTATATAAGGTGTGCCCAGAAAATAGGCAGCAATTTAAACTTATCAAAAATAGCCTACCTAGGGAAATGGTACATTTACTATTTAACGTTTAATGGACCAGTTTAACTCAGTCGGCTGAGTATTCTCCTAGGAATCGTAAGGTAACTGGTTCGATACTGTTCTTTGCCAACTCAATGCATGAGTAGTACAATGTGGGTAATCTGATCTGTAAAGCATCTGGAGGGGGTGATCGAACTCAGCAAAATAATCTCCTGGTTATAGCGCAAGCTAAAAAGGGTTTAAGCTCCCTCACTGTTCCTTGAATTTACTTACTTTTAATAATTGAAACAACTCTTTTTGGAACTTCACACATTTAGCCCTGCATGTCTTTTACTTTTCTGTCGAGTTATTAAACATACTTTCACTGTACTTGATGATCTATGAAACCACTTCCCCATTCACATTTAATATCTTAGTATAATGATTTTAGGTATAAGTGGTTGTATTTAACAAGGCTTAGCAAAAAGAAAAAAGAAAAAGATAAAAAACGATTTTTGTTAAATAACTGAACATTCTGATTTCTTGAAATATTCCTCCAACAAAGTCATCATCCTCATCCTGTCGCCATAGTAGCACGGAAACCTCTCGCTAATGGTCTCCATCATTCATTGCTCTCAGAAGGTCCTCTGCGCAGCATCCAGTATCCACGCAGAGCTAGGTCAATATAGGTCCATACTGACGTGTCCATATGCTGGTTTCCATCGGAGAACGTCACTTATGAGTTCGTCCCCGCTACTCCAGCACTGTCTAACATGTCTAGTTCGTCTCACCCTGGTGGTTTGTGTGACAGGGGACAAGTTGTCGTACAGCTGCTCACCTATAGGGTATTGTTCCCACGATTTGCTTAATATCGTCCGCAGCATTAACAGATTATTTAAATGAACGAACTATTTTATCCAAATAAAGTAGAGGAAAACCATTAAGGAATCATTTTGGAATATTAATTTCTAAAGGAAAATCTAATTATACAATTTAGTCTGCAGTTATAACACATTTGCCGTGAATATTAACAGCCTCTTAATAGGAAACAAGAGATCTGTTAATTGAAATAATGGAAAGGATTGTAAAACTAATCGAAAAGAAATTCGGCAAAAGATTGTATTTTATGCTTTTTTTTTTTTCAAACGCAGATGAGAAATTTTCTTCTTTTCTTTAAGGAAAGGTTTATCTCCTCAATAACATAGTCAACAAAGAGATCCGGTTTCAATCCAGTTGAAAATTTAGGGCATCATTTTTAATGGATTCTGACAAAATTTCATTCTGTCAACTTCTATTTAAGATTTTTATAATTGGTTCTTGATGGAGAATATTACATTAATCCATTTTTCAGGTCATCATAAAAACCCAAAGAGAATCTAGCGAGGGAAGAGACTTTTGGGGTAAAATGTGCAAGGACTTGTTTCGCGTGTAGGTCCATGATGTAGGTGAGGTGTTGCCAAGATGGCCAAAACAAGAATACGTATTACGTTGCTTTGCTGCAGGTAAAAAATGACATACATCTCGTGAATGCAAACGTAACAAAAAGAGGTTCACGAGAGAAGACTAGTCCATTCATATGATTAGTTGCTCATACTGATTGGTCTGATCAACCAATCAGAAACGAGCCATGGCAATATAAACGCATTGTCACCTGACACAGCAATTACAGACTGACTTTGAAGCAAGGCGTTGCTAGCAACGAATGTGTGAATAATATCGATAGATAATAATTATGCTGTCCTCGAAAACAAGAGAGAAACCATAAATTACAAATGTGTTTTTTTGTTGACGGTTCCATCATTTTTCCTTCTATTTTATCTGTAAAAATATTTATTTATTAAAGATAAAAGCATTTCATTTGTTTGAGGCATTTATCACAAATGTAAAACGTTCAGTAGTGAAGCAAAAACAGATCTGTTGTTCATGTGAAAGAAAGTAAAATAAAATATTCTACCTAAACAATCTCTAGTTTTTGGCATGACTTTTACATCATGTAAGTAATAGATACGTTAATTTCCAAGAGGACATATTTTATTAATCTGTTGACAAAAAAGGATTATGAGCCAGCAAATACGCCAGTTATATCATTCTTTAAAATCTCATGCGTATTCAGAAAGAGTAAAAACAAATGCAGATGTTTATTTGCCTTTATACATTTCCAATTTACATGTACATATAAAAGAGACATTTCATTACTTTTTTATATGAAAAATAACAGAGATAAGTATAAGAAGACAAGATAGATAAATATGTAATATTTCCACTTTTTTCAAAATACGATGTTTCAATCATTCAGCTTCCATAAAAAAACACGTGTTTTTTGAGAACTTTTTAATTTTGATTGCAAAACAGAAATCTTTAGCAATTTTCTTTTTTAAATAGAAAATCCTGTTCAGACACGAATCTTTCTTAACATGTTTAATCTATTTCTCAAGGTGAGTGAGAAATGTATTTCTTATTTTCATAAGAGTCTTCCTTTGATAAAAATGGACATCTTTTTATTTCAATGGACAACTCCAGAAGATATTAGAGTTACTTTCTGCAAATACACGAGACTTTTTAGAATGTTTTAAATTGGTTCTTTCACTGAATAAGAGTTTGTTTGTCACTTTTAAAGACTTTTCTATACATTGGAGAGTAATAAAAAAAGTAAGGCCTCCGAAATATTTAGAAATCACAGAAACGTTTATTGTACATTGTCAATAATGTTTACATCAATTTAAAAATTTAAACGTGTACCTATTTTTCTACTTAATTTCGGTCTATGCCTTTTTGTGGGTACCGTAACGGTTTCTGTATTCCCTTGTCATACTAGTACGCCACCACGTCGTCGAGGAAACGTTAAACCTTCTCATCGTTGTAAATTCACTACACCACTTGCGGACGTTATTGACATCCATGCACGACTCACCACATACTTACGCTAATTGCCGATGGATTTCAAACGATTTAATGTCCTTTTGGTTCTAAAATCGAATAATGGAACTTGGCGGTAGAGTCAATTGGGAGCTCCATCAGAAACAAATCTTAAGCCAAGACTAAGCGTGGCGGTGAGGCGTGTACAGGCATGTGCACAACAAACGACACAGTGTTGCCAATAGCCGTACGAACGAACAGTTTCCCTGAATCTCTAGCGCTTTAGAAGTCTTACTTTTGTGATTTCCCTCGTATAAGGCACAATTGTGGATTGTGGATTCAATTAAATCAAATTCAATTCACCAGTGAATGGTTACATGATAGAACTGTTAATTATAACGTTTATCCCGGGGCCATAAAAGTATTCAATAAACTTTACCCTATTGTTCTACGTGGCTACACTAGTAGGTTCGCTCAGTGGGAAATCTAATTTGATGCATCAACGAACTGAATTCTGAAACCAGTTAGATAATTAAAACGCCATGTTCATCATCATTATGTCGCGCTAGTAGCATGGACTATCTCTCGTCAACCGTCCATGTCATTCATTGCTCACGGCAAGTCCTCTGCGCAGCATCCAGTATCCGCGCAGAGTTGATAAATATAGGTATTTACTGATTTCCAAAAGAGAACGTCACTTATGAGTTCGTCCTTGCTTCTCCAGCAGTTCCCAGCATGTCTTGTTCGTCTCACTCGGGTGGTCTGTGTGATAGGGGGCAAGTGTCTGTACAACTGCTTTCTCGTAGGGTGTTGTCACCAAGATTTGTTTGATATCGCTCGCAGCATTCTTGTGCAGCTCCCATGTAGCTTATTCTCCAGGTGTTTCATTAGCAGCCATACATTAGCACTGATACAACTACGACTTGGACTCCTAAAAGTACTTGCTAATCTTAGAGTAGTATAGCATATAACCAAAGAAGAAGTTCTACTCGATGGAAATTTAATTCCCTTGAGAAATGAACTCGATACTGAGACTGTCTTGTTAATTGTCACACTCGTAAGCGTTTCAAATGTATTTACAAAACTCAGTTTAGTTTAGTTTAACCGATGGTCATATATTTATGGTCTCTTAGTATTGATTAATCTCATCCCAGCAATAAATTCTGAAATTGGATAAACTTACCAAATGTCAAACCCCTGTATTACATCACGTATTATTTGGTCATTATTGAATGTATTGATTTTTTTTTAAAAGAAATCTACATTGTTGTCCACACTTTCTAACAAATTAACCTTAATATTTGATTGGTTGGTTGGTTAGATTTTACGGCAGATCAAAACTTGTTGGGTTATTTTATGCCGAAGACATTTTGTTTTATGCATTCTTGATGTGTACTCAGTTAAGAAAAGACAATACACATTATCTTAACTCATTTTTTCTATTTGACCTATAGGTAGGACCCTAACTGGTACTACCACTCCGAGTCAGTGTGCTTAATATTTGGTCATATGTATGTTTCGTGTTTTGCTTGTCTTTTATGAAATAAATATATCACTGACACATTTTAATATTTAAAATATATTATGCCTTCATTGTCAATTTCATTTTTCTAAAAACAAAAACGAAAATGTATTTAAAAATTACGAAACTACTCCCAAAAATATAAATATAAACAAAATGTTAGCAATTTTTAACCTATATGCATGAAATAACCCTAGACGGATTGACATGCCGTTAAAATCTATCAATCAATTTCAAAAACATGCCACGGTGATGAATAGAAAAAGGAACAATGCAAACAGTTCTCATCTATCGATTTTTTTGCGTGGTTTTAGATATCTGTGACTTTAAATATGATTTAAATCAGGAATATCTAAACTTTTGCAAACAATCGATAAATGTTTGTTTTTCCTTTGTATTTGTTTCCCTATTTTTATTCTCCTCTTTTAAAAGGCGTCAGTATTTTAGAGATAGCAATATTATCTTGATCTTATTTGTTTGATAAAGTATTATTCAACCATTATTAATTCATGGATGTTATTTTTTTCAGCTTAATGACGCACTTGCTTTCTTCAAAATGATTTAGACGGCCATTTTATAGCCAATTGGAAAACATGGCGGATAAGAAATTAGACATTTTGCGATGAGAAGCAACTGGTCATGTGATCAGGTTAATGAAGATCAGAAAAAAAGTTTAATCAAAGATGGAACCTTAGGGAACTCCTGTATTAATCTCACGAGGAAATAGAGAAATAAATTATAGAGATTATATGGTAAATTCGATTTGCAACCGTGGCAGTAAGAGGTGGGGGGCTTGATAAGTTTTCGAATAAGAAAAAGAAACCCCAAAAACACGAGTTCAAGACCTTATTTTTATTTTTATCTATTTTTTCTTTTGTTAGATTGTTTTTCTTTTGTTTTTGTTTTAGTGCATATCAAGCCTTTTTGGCTCATTTAATGCCGAATCAAGTCATTTTGATAAACAAAATACTCAGGTTGTTTTCAGTACCTGCTGTTGCTAAAGTGGTCACCCAATTGAACAAGATCATCTATATATCAATACACGTGTTTCTTAAGTGTACGACCGTTATTATCTTAGAATACTCTCTGGTTAAAAATGAGATCATCCAAATCGTCTAAGATGAAGTGCAAAGATCTAAATCCTGATTATCTGATATCGCCTATCCACCGAATTATTATTTCTTATGCGTGTCGTCACCTCAGCTAAATAATGGACTATTCCATTTTTATTATAAATAAAGAAATGGAAGGGAAAGGACATGCTACACAGGAAATATAATAAGAAAGAAAGAAAGAAAGAAAGAGAGTAGGGGAAAATAGATAGAGTGGGTGAGTGCTAAGAAGCGATAACGCTAATCTGTTTCAATCGAACATAATGAAGAGCTGAAAAGAAGGAATGAAAGAAAAACGAGTGTGAGAGAGTGTTATATCAAGGTTATTATACTTTTACATATTTAGCAGTAGCCCTTAAATAAACATATCACATTTTGTAATAATTAAATTATTATACTGTGATATATCGACAGGTCCTGCTAGTCGGCGTTAAACTTCGGAGATCTTGCGGTAACAGGTGCTTTCAACGTGACTTGACAGTTTATTTTATTTTTGTTTTAATGATCGTAGATTAAAGGTCTGTAGATTTTCGATGAACAGCAACTAAAATTAATGTGAAATGAATGCTATTAAAAAAACAAATAAACATATTCTATAATGTTATTTCATAGCTTAAGTCACGCAGTGGAGTATCTCGATTTTAAAACATCACAGGAAAAAACGAATCTTAAAACATAAATCAATAAATAACTCACGTCTCACTCGATTTAAAACATAGTTCTCTACAAAACCCTCACTGTCCCTATAAATCTTACTATAATGGAGATTCAGTCTGTCTGAAACCAAAACTATGTCACTGCTTACGTCATAATAACCCCAGGAATTGCTTTAGTTTATCAATGAGCATTTAATTCATAGTCAAAATCGTTAATAGATAGAATACATCTTATTTATTAACGATGTCTATGAAAATCCGAGTCAGATTTGCCTCAAAACAGCCCATGTTATTAGTGCGTTTAAAATCCTGCAATGTGTCTTATATTTCACTAAGATATAATGGTTTACATAATATATGGTGTATTTAATTTGCATACTGGTTTTTAACAAAAGCGGGTTTAATAAATGATTATTTAATGTTATTGGTATCTAATATTATTTCTTAATCTCCAACGTATTAAAATCAATCGTATGAATGATTTTATATAGAAAGCAATTTAAATATAATTAAAATAATCGTAATCTTTTTTTATATGCGTTCTTATTTAGTTTTGTTAGTCTTTCTAATTTAATATATTTCCTTATATTAAAACTTTAATACTTATGCCCGGAGGGTACATATTCTTGCTAATTATAACGTTCTTTTTTTATGCCTTTTTCCAAGCCAAAATTGTAACTTATTCCTGTAACATTATTACCGGTCCCGGCAGCAGTAAAAGCAGTGATTGACACAA
>CM042143.1:129367131-129387131 GCA_023376005.1 Doryteuthis pealeii | reverse complement strand
TAACTCTTCCATCACCCCCGTTCCTAAATGTTTCTAATTTAACTATTTAGTTAAAATAGGAGGTAAAAAATAAAATCACAGTTATTTCGTCTTGTTAATGGATTTCTTTTTAGATTTATTCCCGAGATTTTTGCTCATATTCAAGATAAAACCAAACAATTAGAAATCAATAATACTAAGCACATATTTATTAAAATCAAATCTTTAATATCAATATGCAAATTAGCCTTCTGTAAACTGCTATTTTTTGTATATGTAAATACAATTTCATGTTATTAGGATGTAGATATGGTCAACAGTATTAATAATATAAAATAATTTTATTAATAATTGACGTTTAAACAAAAATAAAGTAATGTGACGTATATAACTAAGGGAATTGGGACTTTAGAAGTAATATAGTTTCTGTTACAGACAACCACACAATCTCCATTATGTATATATATATATATATATATATATATATATATATATATATATATATATATATATATAATAGCTAAAGTATTCGGTCCATGACCGGACTAAAAACAAATTAGGAACACCAGAAAGTGAGTGGGGAGAAAATAAGGGGAAAATGATTTATCAAATTAAAAATAAAGTATCGCCTAGAATAATCTAATGAATAAACGGTCGAAATAAACGTTAAAATTCGAGAGGCCACTAATAGGAATGAATTAAAATAACTTCTAAAGTTTAAAAAAAAAGTTAATAAACGAGTAAAAGAAATATCTAGATAAGTATATACTATATACATATTTGTCGAAAGACCATTTATCTTAACGGGTTTTAGTAAAAAAAGAAAAAAAAAAAAAAAAAAAAAAAAAAGAAAAAAAAAAGAAAAAAAGAGAAGTGGTCACTTAATTCTTAAAAAATCTGTATTTACTATTAGAATTATATTCTTTATCAAATAAAGATTTGTCTTATTCAAGTTACATACATATATCTAGATAAGTATATATACTATATACATATTTGTCGAAAGTAAATAGTAATAAAAAAAGAAAGAAAAAAAAGACAAGTGGTAAATTATTTTTAAAAAAATCTGTCTATTTATTATTAGAATTATATTCTTTATTAAATAACAAATTTTCGTATTCAAGTTACAAACATTAGAATCATGTTTATTTCTTGTTTGTTTAATGTTTAATAAACACTAAACAAATATAAAGCTTAACTTAGCATTTCGTATATAAACACCACCTCGTATTTTTACTTTTAAAATGTTGTTATTGTTATTATTAACATTTACTTGTTATTGTAATTTTCTTTTAAACTTTTATATAGAGAGATGTTTGTTTAGCATTAAAACATCGTAACAGTTACAATACATTGTATTTAAATGTTAAAGTAAGTGTTACTAGTAAAAATGTAAAGATAAATAAACTTTCGACAACTATATGTATGTATTTATTGAGATATTTCTTTATTCTTTTACTGTTTGTTTACTATTTACGAAATATAAGTTAAGTTTCTTCAAATAAGTTATATAACTTAACTACCTCTTATTTGTTTAATATATCTAGATTTTGGTAAAAGCCTTTCTTTTCTAAAACTCTTTTGTACGTACAAAAAAATTAAATACTAATTAAAAATGGATAAATTTTATTCTAAAATAAAAGTATTAATAATAAAAACAAAGTTGAGTTATTATTAATCGTTAAATTAAATGTTTTCGTTTATTATTGTTATTTACTTTGCTGTAAAAAATAATTCAATCGATAAAACCACATACAAATTACATATGTAGAAAGATTATTTTCTTTTCTTTCTTACCAAATAAATATTTGTAAGATTAGTCGGTGATACGCGAGAAATTCCAGGCTGAAACAATTAGGGCACAAATTTGTCAACCTCAAATTACCAGCAGCAGTGCCATTTCAATCATTGCTGAATATAGGCAGCAGGCAACGAATTGTTTTATGTTAGCAGCAGCATCTATGCCACGATTAACGCAAATCTTTTGATTTTTGTTTGATTAATTATATCCCTTAATCAGTAAAAATTAATAAACACATTTGGCGTGTTTCTTAGTTATAAGGATGTCAATGTGTATGCAAGATTTCGAATCTGAGTGACCTCCCGTTTTGGAGTTATGTGTCGACACGTACATACCAAACTTCCTTTATATATATATATATATATATATATATATATATATATATATATATATATATATATATATATATATATATATAGTAGATGATATCAAGTGCATCCTTGATAGGATTCAACCAAAATTGAGAACTCAGACCTATGTATAAATATTTTCGTATATATTTTTATTCATACGGATTATTAAATAAATGAATAAATCGATACTTTAGTACATATTTAGCAATAGCATAATCTTTACAGATCATTGCCGTCCCTCACAATCCCATAACTCCACTACCAGAACCCTTCCTTGCATGAGCAAATGACTCATCAAACCCGCTGCAGAACCACAAAGTTTGATGCAAATATGACATAGAAAGGACGTCCTTTCCCGTTGAATCAGATGATTCAGGTGAATCAGATGAATCAGATGATAAAATGTGATGCTTATGCACCAGCATATGTCTCTTAAGACCAGAAGCCAATTTACAGACTTTGACACAGATAGCACAAGACACATTGTTTGTTCCTGGAATTTGCATGGATTGACCCTAGTGAGATTTCCTATGATTGATATATCCAGCCTTAGAAAGCTAAATTCGACCACAAGTCTAACATTTCCAACCCTCCATCTTCTCTCCAATATGACAGGTGTAACTTTTTCGAAGTTGGCGCTTTGGGTTTTCATGCACGATTCTTTCACTCTCAAAACTGGTACAGCCATCGTCCACATGAATTCTCCAGTCAGTTATCTCCAATGCCAGCTTTTCCCAGTTGTCAGGATTTATTTTTATTTTTACAAGATTGTTTTTTAAGCAATCCTTATACCTCTTCCTAGGCTTATGCTATATATATATATATATATATATATATATATATATATATAATATATATATATGGAGTGTTTAATATCATTGATAGAGCATTTATATTTAAGTTATTGTAGCAGACATGATATTCATAATTTTTGGAAAAATGGTTAACCAAAAGGCTCAATAGGAATAATTCATGATATTGAAACATTGAATAAGAAAAAAGAAAACAACCCAAAGAAGTTAAGCAATAATTCTAAAATCCTTCATAAAAATGAGGATTTATTAAGGCTATTCACAATTTCTCTTTCGGAATTTTAAAAAAATTTAAATTTATAAGTATACCAAAACTATATATATATATATATATATATATATATATATAGCTCTAGCGAAATATATCCTACATACCTTTGTCTGAGTTTTGTCCTTGCGTTCCTCATATCTCTACTACATTCTGTCGGATTTATTCCAATCCTCTTTCCTTATATATATATATATATATATATATATATATATATATATATATATATATAGTTCAAATCCTGGGTAAGGCTGTTTGCATTTCCCATAGCGCTAATACCCTTGAGAAAGGTATGAATCCATATATTCTCCCTCCAGCTATGGGTTAAATAGTAGGGCAGACTGGGATCTTTAACCTATAACATATATATATATATATATATATATATATATATATATATATAGGAAGCGCGTGGTGTAATGGTTAAAGTCATGGGAAATGGACTCGTCGCCCCGAGTTGAAATCTTGGACGTGGTAATTGCATTTCACTTAGCGCTAATACCCTTGGGAAAGGTATGAATCCTACTCTCCCTCCAGCTATGGGTAAATAGCAAACCTGTTGAACTCCGCTTAAGAAATTGACCTTGTGTCGTATCCTGCTCGTGCGGAGGAGTTAGTAAATATATATATATATATATATATATATATATATATAATATATATATATATACTAACACTAATCTGATGCCTCTTTACAAATATGGCCCACCTAGTAAATATCAAGGATCACAGAAGTCATGATGGTTTGCAAGAATCAAATTCCTATCCACAGGGAATGAAAGTTTAAATTAACGCAGGAAACATTTTTCTAAGCCTTAGGCAGACCACCCTCTGCTCGTCGGCGTATGGCGAAATGTTAGTGACATTTTACATCATTAAGGATAGATAGACAAATAGATAGATTTATAGATAGATAGATAGTAACAGACTTGGATAAATTGATAGATAGATATATCCATGACAATATCAGTGCTAATAAAACATAGTTATCATACTTGATAACTTAAAAGACAATGTATTTTTTTAACTTTCTCAATCATTTTTACTCAATTTGTAATAATAAAAGATTAATTCCTAAATACCCAATACTTTATCAGCTAGATATTTTTGATTTATATATTTGAATTTTTTCTGATGTCTTTTGTCAACTTTCTTTCATAAGAGATACTTCAATGAGTTAGTTCAATATATAAGAATATAAAAGTGAATACTTGTAAAGGAAATCTTTTATGATAAACTAGAAGCGGTTACCCTGCATCGCCTGGGTAGAGGAGGCAAAAGAACCTGGTCTATTGATTTGTTTACTTTTGAGATTTACAAATGGTGGACAATTTCAAGTAGAATTTCAATGCTATTTCTACGTATATTTTGATGTTTAGATATTTTCAAATGTAAATCAAATCTTCATAATTTTTGCACAAAACCAAGACCCGGTGATATTTGATATATATATATATTTACTTTGTCGTTAATTGTTTTATTTTCATAGTTTCACCCGGACATATACACATACATCTATATACATCTGCTCTTTATATATATATTTACCAACTCCTCCACGCGAGCAGGATGTTACACACGGTCAATTTCTTAAGCGGAGTTTAACAGGTTTGAATTCAGAGTTTTCCTTCTCCTAGACTGGTTGCCTAACCAAGGTTAAAGAGCCCAATCTGCCCTACTATTTACCCATAGATCAAATCTTTATAATTTTAGCACAAAAAAGCTAGACCCAGTAACAAGGAATATATATATATATATATATATATTATATATATATATATTATATATATATATACTTTGATGTTAACTGTTTTATTTTCGTAATTTCCTCAGGACATATATCCATACACACCAACTGTCCTATATATATGTATAGATCGATAGATAGATTCATGCTTAAGAAAACATGCTTTTGGGTATTATTTTATAATAATTATTTCTACTATGGATGCCCTAAAATCCCCGTTTTTTTTTTAAGAAATTGAATATTTCAAGAAAATTATCATATATAAATCAATTCTGCTTTTTAAAAATCTCAATTAGAATCTTTAACCAGTCCGTCTAATTTGCATTCCGAATATTTCCTTATTTTTCAAATTTTAGTAAAGGATTTAAATTATTAATCTATGAATAATGTAATTTATTCATTTATGGATGGACGTTTAAGGAGATCTTAAAGGAATCGTCTTTTTGTGCACTTAGTGCTTTTTTAATGAAGGAAAAATTCATAATATTACTTCCAATTTTGAAATAATTTAGAACCATTAAACCATTTTGTAAATGAAGATTGTTAAAATCAATGGTTGAATGTGTTTTCTGTTCTTGTAATTCTTTATTCTGAAAATACCCCAAAAATGGTTTCATAAAGATAGAATACATGCGCATGTAAATACTACGCAATAACAATCACGTGTCTATCATGTAATTTGGAGCAGCAGCAGCAGCAGCAGCAGTAGCTGAAATATTTGCATCGTGCGCTAACCCCGTCCAAGCATGCATTCATTGTGATTTATCAAGTATGTCATTTTCAAAGAACCATACTTTTCAATCATCATAAGTAGTTCATGCTAATAGCAAAGATATTCATGACAATCTCTCGCGAACCTTCCATATCATTCATTGCTCTCAGGAGGTCTGCTGCGCAGTATCCAGTATCCACGCAGAGATGGTAAATGTAGGTCTTTGCTGGACGGTCCACACTGGCGTGCCCAAGTGCTAGTTTCCATAGGAAAACATCACTTATGTGTTTGTTCTTGATTCTCCAGCAAGAATGTCTTGTTCGTCTCACTCGGATGGTTTATCCGATAGGGGGCAGGTGGCCGTACAACTGCTATCTTGTCGGCTGTAGTTTCTACAACTTGTTTAATATAACGCACAGAATTCTTGTGCAGCTCCCATTTAGCTTATTCTCCAGGTGGTTCGTTAAGTGTAAAGTGGTGCAGCCATACAGTAGCACTGAGAGATCTACGGCTTGGAAGAATTGTCGCTTTAGATTATCAGTGAGATCAAATTTCCATATGACTGATTATCAGTGTATGACAGTCGATGCCTTCCCTAATCATACATTTTCGATAAATTGGCAGTACTGCGGCGTTTGGTTGATAGAATGTGTGAGATTGGAATTATACAAGATCGAAAATCCGATCATTTATGTTAACTGACAAAATATAACTTCGAAATATCAGTTGCAAGTGGCTATGATTATTTCGGAGTCACGTGATGGTGTAATGGTTATCGTCGTCGAAAATGGAAACGACAAGACGAGTTCAAATTTTGGACAAGGCTATTTACATCTCACATAGCGCTAAAACTCTTGGGAAAGTTATGAATCTAATTCTTCTCCCTCCAAATATGGGTAAATTTTTAGAGCAAACTGGGCTCTTTAACCTTTGTTAGACAACCAGTCTATGAGAAGGAAAACTCTGGATTCAAAGCTGTATAACTATCTAGTATGCTACCTTTTCATTACTGTTCTTTTGGGATTTTTGTTTTTATTTTTTATTTCACGCCACAGCCAGCAGTCACCCCAATAATTCACTGATGACTAACTCTGTTTCATAGACATGAAGAATATATATATATATATATATATATATATATATATATATATATATTTGTGAATAAAAAGGCCTTAAATACCAGGGGTATTGTGATTATGGACAATTTCCACTCGTGGATATCTGAGGCCCATCGAGTTTTGTAAGATCACGTTTTTATTTTATTCAGATTGACAACTAGTCAAATTCAGCTTACATTTATACATTTCTCTCCGCCCCCAGGGATGATATTTGTGTACTCTTTCTTTCAAGAGTCTTTTGGCTGGTGGTATCTTTTAGATGACATGCCGATTTCTTCCTTCAGTTGTAGTGGTGCCTATGTCTGTCTGCTTTAGTCTAGTGTTAATTTTTTTATGAAAATTCCTTGTCTATAACACCCACTGAGTTGTACTCTTTAGTCTTGATCTAGTTAGATAGTAATGCCCCTACAAACTACTGTTAGAGAATAGGACTAGCCTAGAATCACCCTTGTACCAAGAAACTTGGTACCCCAACAAATAATAATATATATATAATATATATAATATATATATATATATATATATCAGGCTGCCAAACGGTCAGTCTGAGTTCGACCATAGCCAAGGATAGCTGTGTCTAGCCACACTGAAGAGACGTGAAACAACGAAACACGTGTCTGTGGATGACTTATGAATATATGCTCCCATAAATTTAGTATGAGCTCTCTAACTGTTAATTTAAATTAACTCTCACTACTAAGCATATAAGCGATGATCGTTTTCCCGGAAATTTGATCTCTCTGTGACCGTAAAATACATAAACAAACCTATGTACATAATAGTTTAAAAACACCAGTCCCGCTACAGCTGTCAGTGGCCGAGGGGATAAGATATCAGGCTGCCAAACAGTCAGTGTGATTTCGACCCTAGCCAAGGATTGCTCTTAAACAGTTAAAACACCTCTCCTCAATGGCAGCTGTCGATGACCAAGAGGTTAACGAATCAGGCTGATGAAAAGTCAGTCGGGTTTCACTACTGGTCGGGGGTAGTTGCTATGTCTAGCCACACTGATGAGACGTGAAACGTCGAAACACGGTGTCTGTGTATGACATATATATATATATATATATATATATATATATATATATATAAAGGAAAAGTTGACTTACCGGTGAATTTGGTCATGATGGTTAGTAAGTGTAGAATTCAGAGGGGTTAGTCAGCGATATAACAAATACAAAGTGCTCAATTCTAAGTAGAGCAAATTTATTATAGAATGGGTACAAGAGATAATCTACTCGAGTTTCACCATAAGGATCTTCAGGGTAAAATCCACTTAATTAATCGAGACACCGATTAATGGCAGTCGATACCACACACGTGAAATCGACTGCTATTAATCGGTTTCTCGATTAATTCAGTGGAATTAACCCTGAAGACCTTTCTGGTGAAACTCGAGTAGGTTATCTCTTGTACCCATTTTATTATATATATATATATATATATATATATATATATATATACCTAATGAGTCTGATATACCTACTAAAAGTTTCGCTTAGTACTCTTCAGGGGTAAGATCTGATTCTAGTGAGTACTCTTTACTTATTAGCTTTAGTATATCCTAGTGGTTTTTGTATGAATATATATTTTTTAAATACATATATATATACATATAAATTGTTTTTTCTTTTGTCCAAGTATTATAGTATCAACTGATTATTTTTTGGTTGGTACGACTATCTTTCTTTTTTTTTCAAATGTTTTTTCCCCTGGTAATGTTTGGTAGTATATTTTTACAATCAAACTATTTGCCGGGTTTTTCCTTATCGCAAGGGTTTACCAACAAGTTTGGTATATATATATATATATATATATATATATATATATATATATATATATGTGTGTGTGTGTGTGTGTGTGTGTGTGTGTTAGAGTATATGGACATGGAATCAATGTCCCTAATTTAGGTATAGATGCTTTATCCAAAATATTGTGTGCTATTTACTGATAGATATAGCACCCATATTATATATATATATATATATATATATATATATATATATATATTATATATGGATAAAAAGTGATAGGACAAACAGGAATATTCTAATGTTATTTATTTTTAATAGTTCTCTAGTAGTTTCGACCTAAGGTCATCATCATGAGAAAATATGAGAAAGAATTTTGTGAATAAATGACAAATTCCAAGCATTCTTTTAAGAATGACATCACTTCAAGCATGACCAATCCATTTATTTATTGGAAACCATTTTCTGATTAACTTCAACTGGATTGTTTTGTTAATGTATGTGTAAATGTACTGGCTCTTTATGAAAGCTTATATATATATATATATATATATATATATATATATATATGTATATATATATATATATATATATATATATATATATATATATATATATTAGCAGAACCTGTGGAAATACCACGGTATCATTACAATGTTTGATATGTTTACTTAAGAACTATTGCTAAATAGTTCAAAATGTAATTTATTAATAATGGAGATTCGCTTCCGGTTTTTGTCAGTAACAAAAATTACGTCACTGCTTACGTCACATTTCCCAAAATCGTCATAACATAGAATAAATACACTCAAAATTTGAACATGCAACATTAGATAGTACTCATTGTTTTTTAAAACAAGTTCTAATAAATACATGACTGGTATTATATATCTATATATAGTTTGTTTTATTTTAATACATATTTAAAGTTTACATTTCAAATTGTTTTATTTTTTAATCCTTTAATGAATTTGATGATTTTACTTACTTAGGGTACAAACTCGCTGACATTGAATTTTTTATTCCTACCCATCAGTCAATATGTTTCAAAAATCGATTTTTACATCGCCTGGGGGGTGTTTTTTTATTTTGTTCTAGTAATTATAATAGTCTTGATTTAACTCTTTCTCTTTCTCTCACTCTTTCTTTCCATCTTTCCTTCTTTGCATCTTTTCATTAGGTTTGATTGAAACAGATTAGCGTTATCGTTTCCACGCGCTCATCCCCGCTCTCTAACTTCCCCATCTCTTCGTTCTTTCTTTCTTTCTTTCTTTCTTATTATATTTTTCTGTGTAGCATGTCTTTTTTTCTCTTTCTTACTATATGATAAAATCAGAATGGTCCATTATTTAGTTGAGGTGAAATAAGAATTCGGTGTATAAGCAACACTTGATAATAAGGATTTACATTTTTGCAATTCATGTTGGACGATTTGGACGGTCTCATTTTTAAGCAGAAGGTGTTGGAAGAAGATAACGGTCGTATAATTAAGGAACACGAGTATTAATATATAAATGTATACCAGATCCACGGTAAGACAACTCCGGTTGACTTCACGACACAACCACAGGAATAGATATCTAAAATTCTGAGTGGATATTGAAGTGAGAGTACTCTATGCTTGTTCAAAAGTGAAAGCCACTAGTTGCAACTGGTATGAAAAATCAGTGAGTGTGAATATTTTATAAATAAAATACTTATTAAAAATGTTTACTTCCGATTTGGCATGACTTTCTCCCTCCATTTCTTTCGTGTTTTGGATATTGGCCAAAGTGCGCTCTATCACAAATGAGACATTAATGACCGTCGAATATTTGCAACAAAAATTCTTAGTGATTTGTTTGCACAACTCGATGAGAATCAAAATAAATACTTTGCCTTTTCTTACTGTCGGTTTCCTGGCGAAAATAGATAAGTTAATAAAATCTTTGCCTTTCCAGTTCTCTTTTTCGATTTTATGCAAGATTTTCGCTTTTTTTCTTTTCTTTTTTAAAAATTATTCTTCTTTTTCATTTTTATATCTACACCTTTATATTTTCTTCCCAACGCGGTTTGCATCAAAATGGTTGTCATTTTTTTCTTTCATTCTCTGGCATCTCCATTTCATTTTTCTTTCTTCAGTGATATGTATTTCTCTCTCTCTCTCTCTCTCTCTCTCTCTCCTCACTCTCTCTCTCTCTCTCTCTCTCTCCTCACTCTCTCTCTCTCTCTCTCCCTCTCTCTCTCTCTCTTCTTTTCACTTTATTTTTCTCAATCTATTAAGATATCTCCCGATTTTCTCTCTCCGTTTCTCTCTCTTTTTCTCTCTCCATTAAAGTATCACCCACTTTTCTCTCATTTTCTCTCACTTTCTCTATCCATTAAGGTATTAGCCCCCTCTCTCTGTCTCTGTCTTTCTCTCTCTCTCTCTCTATCCATTAAGGTATCACACTTTTTTTTATCGACATCTTAATACTTGGAAGTCAGTTCTAACTTCTTCCTCCAAGGGAAGCAAATGCTTTTTATTTTTGATGGTCGATTTTAAGGAATTCCCTAACAAAACAAAATGTTTTATCAAACTGTTGGTATAATAAAATCACTTTTATTTATATTGCAGTTATAGCATAGATCATTAAAGAAACAAAATATTTATTTCAAATTTATTTCGCTTTTGTTTTTTTAATACTCGTTTAAAAAAATCGTTGTTTTTTTTCTTTTCGCATTTGGGCAATGTACCTTCTTTTTTTTTGTAATAAAAAGACAAAAGAAAGTGACTTAATTTGTCTAGATTTCTTAAATGAATCATTTTTATTACTATTATTATTATTTAATTATTTTTTTTCACTTCCTTTTAATTATGTTTGATTTTCATCTAGGTAATTTTACATTCTACAATCTCTTTATAATTAGAATAGATTGAAAAATGAAGACTTTATCTCTAACAATATTTCAACTTTCACATGGACATTACCGATCGGGTTACCGAAGCCAAAAAAAGTCTGTTATGTTTACGATTAAGAAACTTTTGAAGATCACACCGAATCTGAAAAGAATTGATAATAAAAGACTTCCTGTCGGTCTTACCATTTATACAAAATTCTTTAAATCAATTTTGGCCGTTTGCTACGATTAGTAGCGCTTCAGTTTGCTTGATATAGAATATCTTATTTAATTCAATGTACCGTATTACCCTGAAAATAAAACAGGGCTTAGTATTATTTAGATTATTCGGACTATTTCCCTCATCGTTATTGCTATCGGTACAACTTTTCGATCGATGTGCCGACACATAACAAGTAACAATAAAGATGAGGACAATAGTTCTAATAATCCAAATATTAATCCATATTATTAAAAACTAAACAACGGCAAAAGAGGAGATATACTCAAGAGATACCCAAGTTGTTCAAGATTCCTTGGAGGACAGCGAGAATGTCATCCAGACCCAAAACAGATCCTAAAAAAACCAAACAGACCCAGAATAGCAGACCCAATCATATCCAGCCAAAAGAATAGTTGAACGGCAAGAAGATAATCAGCATTATTACAATTAAAACCAAAACTCCTTTCAATCGACTCCGCTATTCAACACTTATTCTAGAATGATTTAATATTAAAACATATATTCTTAATTGTTCTACTCACACCCCGTGATGCCTCTTTCAGCGAAACCATTCCATATGCGAAACATTTAATACATTTAATCAAAGAACATTCCTCATAAATTGAATAAATCATTTATTTAGCATTTGAGACTTTTTGATAATAAAAATCAGAATATGTGGAAACATTTCTTATTTTCTATAATTGTCAATATTAGAATCAATGAACAAACATTTGGCAATTTTGACAATTTATTTAAAAGAATTTCGCACTGATATGACAACTTTACCCAATAATATCACAATCGACTTTCTTGAAGGAAATTAATCACAACTGAATACCATTGATTCATGCTAACGACAAAAACAGAACGAATTTTTTCATATATATATATATATATATATATATATATATATATATATATATATATGATGGACTCTCCCGTCAATCGACGTATGAGTGTTCATACAAATGAACGTCCACACAGTGATTTGTTTATAGTGGTGAGGGCTTGTGTTGGACCATCCGCACTTTTTGGCACAGTCGATTGGAAAGAATTGGTGCATCAAAGGTTGCCACAAACCCAATCAACGACTGACCTCAGGAATTTTGAATTCAGAGTTATCCCTCTCCTAGACTAGTTACCAACCCTAGGCTGAAGGGCACAGTCTCTCCTACTATTTAACCCATAGCTGGATGGAGAATATATGGATTCATACCTTTCCCAAGGGTATTAGCGCTATGGGAAATGCCAACAGCTTCGCCTAGGAATTGAATTCGAATCGACGAGTCCATTTTCTCCGACTCTAACTACTAGCCCAAGCGCCTCCACACACACACACACACACACACACACATATATATATATATATATATATATATGTGTGTGTGTGTGTGTGTGTGTGTATGTGTGCTTTATTTCAAAATAGGTGAATTTGTTCCACTCAGAAGATTAGTATAATCATCCTACCCACAATTCCTCTATTTGGTTTTGTTACTTTGTACTAAGCTAAGCTTAGTAAATCTGAAAATGTTTTTGTGGATTCGTGAGAAACCGAATAGATGTTGTAAAAAGATGAAAGATGGCGAATAAAAATGAAGGCGAGAAAAAATGTGAGGCGAGAAAAGAAGAAGAAGAAGAAGAAGAAGAAGAAGAAGAAGAAGAAGAAGAAGAAGACTATTTTCGAGCGAAGATCGAGATTGAGAAATGGACGAATCTGTTGATTGACAAGAGAATGACTTCTTATGCCAAAGAAATATTGATTTGCTTTTCTCATTCCTATCGATTTATTTCAAACTTTGGTCAGTGCAAAGCGAAACGCAAGGATATTGATATATGTTTTTTGGGGTTTCAAATTCCTCTGCATCAAACTTCTAAATAAAGAGCCTACTGGTTTTGAAAATCATGTTTCGAGTTCGAACACTGAATGCTACAATTGGAAGTAAATACGTAACTATTTGGATCCCCACATTTTTATGCCGATCTCAAAAATCCGCATTGAAAATGTTATCTGAACACGAACATAGGTCACCGGTGGTGATGGGAAATACGCAACTACATCAGCTATAAAAGTGGATCTTGAAATAGATATTTTTACCATCATCATCTTCATCATCAGTGTCATGTCATGCTAGTAGCACGGATATCCATGACAATCTCTCGCCAACCTTCCCTATCATTCATTATCCCCGACATGGTCATTCAGTATCAGCGCAGAGCTAGTTAATGTATTTGCTGACGGTCCGCACTAGCGTGTCCGTTAAATTCAATCCGTTAAATTAATCAATCTATCAATTCTATTAAAATTGTTAATCTTAATTTTTAATCTAACTCAGTAATCAGTCCTTTCTTAAGCAAGTTTATTACCAAGAAATATGTGTTGTAGGGGAAGAAATAAATAATACCGGCTAAATGATGATAGTAGTCGAGTCGTCGAGTAGTATAGTGTCTTGCTACAGGGATTTTAATTACTTTTCTTAAAGATCTGCACGTTGTGTAACGTAAGAGAGAGAGAGAGAGAGAGAGAGAGAGAGAGAGAGAGAGAGAGAGAGAGAGAGAGAGAGAGAGAGAGAGGGGGGTAGGTGAAAGAGTCAATAGGTTAGCATAGAACGTTTTTAAGGATGAATCACCACAATGCAACGTGATGTTTTCTCAATTGGTCGATGGGACATCATGTAGTAAAATGGGTGACAGAAAGAGACAAAGACGAGAATTTTCGGGGAGTTTGGAATTATGCCTTGAAGGAGTGAGACGTGGGCTTTTGCTCTCGGCAGTTGTGACTTGGGAAAAAAAATAAAAATCTCATGAGAAAAAGAAGTTTTATTACTAAAAACTATAAATGGTACAAGGCAAGTACCCCAAGTTGATTTCCAGACTCAAAACATCCAGGAACTGTCAGCCACCCCAGCATCAGCCCAGCAACCGGGATTCGAGCCTCTCCACGTAGCACAGAAGATGAGATTAATTATCAACACGTCATCACTCCATTCAGTTACAGTTGCACGCCATGATCTTTATATCTTTTGTACCTTTTTGTTAAACTTTTCGTCCGGATTCCATGTTGTTATTTGATAACTCAAACAAAACAACATGATTGTGCATTTTATACAAAAATATCTATTTTAAGAAAGTCTATGTAAATTTGGTCCATAAAAATAACAGGTATTTAATTTCTAATTCAGTAAATTAAACGATTCTTTCCAATGAGAAACATGCACTTGTTTTACATCGACGTTTTCTATGTTGAGAAACAATTAAAACAAACAGACTATCAATTCTTCACCAAAGTAAACAAGTTTTTTCTTTACATTTAATATTAATAAGAGAAGGAAATCCAAATTCACATCTTATAATGGAGGTTGTATGTCTGAAAGTATGGAACTGAAACTACGTCGCAACGAACGTCACAATTCCTTTAGTTATTTACGTTATATTCTCAAAAGCTATTAAATAATCATTATTTAATTTTAATCAAGCATCTTATTTATTAACAATATCTCTATTAAGGTATAGCTGAGATAGATTTGCCTCAAAACAACCCAATATATTTATGTGTTTAAAATTCTGCAATGTGTCTTATATATCATTAAGGAATAAAAGTTTACATAGTATATGGTGTAAATAATTTGCATACTGGTTTTGTATAAAACCATGTTTAATACATAATTACTTGGTGTCATTGATTTCTAATATTATTGTTTTATTCTGAAACATATTAAAAGCAATCATATGTCTAATATTATATTGAAATCATTTTGAATAAAGTAAAAATAAGTGTACTATTTTTTGTGTTCGTCTTTAATTTCATTAGTCATTCTAATTCAATATAATATCAATATATATCACAGACAAGTTAAAGAGACAGTTTTTCCAGGCCGTTGTCGTGTCAGTGCTGCTGTATGGTTGCACCAGCTGGACCCTAACGAAGCGACTAGAGAATAAACTAGATGGGAGCTGCACAGGAATGCTGCGGGTGATCCTGAACAAGACGTGGAAACAACACCCCACGAGAAAGCAACTGTATGGCCACCTGCCACATATCACCCAAACCATCCGAGTAAGACGGACAAGACACGCGGGACACTGCTGGAGAAGCAAGGACGAACTAATAAGCGACGTCCTCCAGTGGAAGCCAGCACATGGGCACGCCAGTGTGGGCCGACCAGCAAAGACGTACATTGATCAGCTCTGTGCGGATACAAGATGCTGCACAGAGGACCTCCCGAGAATGATGAGCGATAGGGACGGATGGAGAGAGATTGTCATCTCGGATATCCGTGCCAACAGCGCGACATGATGATGATGATGATATATCAATATAAAATTCATGTTTTTGTAAGACTCTTGTCTCTGGATATAAAAGCCAAAAGTTCAAATTCTAATTCAAATTATTTTCGATGAATATCAAATATTTTTAAGAAAGAGTTTCGATCCAATGAAAATCTTTTATGTTTAAAAATCAAAAATCAAAAATTTAATTTCTGTTACAAGGTTGTCAAATTCTCTACGATATTTGGAGATATTTCTTTTATATTTGTTTTTTTTTGTTTGTTTTTGCAAGGTGTACCAATGTTACGTAGGGTTTGGTTTGGAAATCACTATTGCATAAATAAAGAAGGATTAAATAATATTCTAATTATTTAACAATTGAACAACGTTTTAATCTTTAAATGTTCAAATGGCTTGAAAAACTTTGTAAACATTTTCACAGCCGACATTTTACCGTTGAACTCACAAGAAGTATGATAGCAATTGTTTATTATAACATACGTATTTTGGGTTATACATTTCAAGTAATAAATTGGGACTGTTATCTCTCTCTCTCTCTCTCTCTCTCTCTCTCTCTCTATATATATATATATATATATATATATATATATATATATATATATATATATATAAGTAAAAAAGTAAAGTCGACGGGGCGGCCTAAAGTCGGTATCAGCCAGTCAGCGAGGGAGTCTATCCCCCTTTTCACTAGCGCTAGACCAATGAGATTATTTTAGCATCTGAGGTGGAGCGCCACACCTACCATCAGTTCCTTACTTTACCACACAGATCCCTGTGCTACTCATACGCTGAGTTGGCGAGGACCGGTATCAACTAGGAACCTTGTGGTTTCTAGCCGAGCGCTCTACCGACTGAGCTAACCCGGCCAAGGCTAGTTGATGTGTATGTATGTGTTATCGGATGAAACTACGAAAATAAAACAATTAACGACAAAGTAAATACATATACACAATAAATATCACCAGTTCTTGCTTTTTGTGCAAAATTATGAAGATTTATTTTATATTCGAAGATATTTGAAAATTAAAATATACATATAAATAGCATTGAAATTCTACTTAAAAATGTCCAGCATTTGTAATTATCAAAAGTAAACAAATAAATAAACCAGGTATTGACGCCACCCCACCCATGCGACGCTGAGTAGCCGATTCTAGTAATAGGATATATTTCTGTTAAAATTGTTATAATATTAGGAAAATTTGTATCCTTTAATTTTCTCATCCTAATGTAGCCTGATACAGAAACAATACAATAATCTAGCAGGACCTGTGGATATACCACAGTACGATAATTTAATTATTACAACGTTTGAAATGTTTACTTGAGGGCTATTGCAAAATATTTCAATATATAAAAAGTATAATAATCTTGATTTAAGTCTCTCTCACTTATTTCTTCCTTTCCTTCTTTTCTTCTTTTCATTATGTTTTATTGAAACAGATTAGCATAATTGCGTCCATAGGCTGACCCCATCTCTCAATCTTTCCCTTACTCTCTTTCGTTCTCTCTCTCTCTCTCTCTCTCTCTCTTTCTTTCTTGTGATATTTATTCTGTGTGGCATGTCCGATTTCTTCCCTTTATATCTAATAATAACTAAATAGTCCATTATTTAGCTGAGGAGACGGCAATCATGAGAAATTAGGCGGATAAGCAACACCAGATAATCGGGATTTATATTTTTGCATTCCATCTTGTATGATTTGAACGGTCTCATTTTTAACCAGAGGGTGTTGCAAGATGATAATGGTCGTACAATTAAGGAACACAAGTATTTCTATATAGATACTTGGAACATGGAAGAATTCAATTAACCGAAGTTTTATTTAGCGAAGGCGGTGATTTTTCTACTCATTGGTAGAAAAAAATGCAAGAGAAACATCTTTAACGTTTTGTTGGTCGGTGTCGTTTATTCGGATGTAGAGAGGAGAACAACGAAAGGTCGAACAAAGAAAGTTTCTTCGTATTTGAAGATGTCTGGCTTGAATACAGTACAACGATTTGTTTTCTTAAATCGTATGGATCGAACAAGATACGTGGTTTTAAGGGCCGTCGGGTAGGAAGCTGTAACAAAGTTTTAACGCTTCACCCCAAGCATCTGGCCTTGAAAGATGGGGACAAAGCACGTATCTTTCAACATAATGCTTATGTCCTAAATACAAACACAATCTCATACACACACACATTTATATATATATATATATATATATATAGAGAGAGAGAGAGAGAGAGAGAGAGAAGAGAGAGAGAGAAAGTGAGAGAGAGAGAGAGAGAGAGAGAGAGAGAGAGAGTGAGTGAGTGAGAGAGAGAGTGAGTGAGAGAGAGAGAAGAGAGAGAGAGAGAGAGAGAGAGAGAGAGAGGGGGGGGGAATACGAAGTTATGAATGAAATTCGACAATATCTAAAAGAATAATACCTTTCTGATGATGTTATATCACTGGCTCAGCATGTCAGCCTAAAATTCTCCACCCTCTTCTTCTTTCTCGTATATATATATATATATATATATATATATATATATATATATATATATATATGATGTCAAGATTATAAAAAATAATTGTACTGGTTTTTTTTTATAACCTTGACATCAAATATGGAAAGTGTACGTGAAACTCTTACAATTTAAAATATCGAGCACTCTACAAATAATATACATATGTATGTATTTATCAGTTAAAATCATCATCTCAGTCTATAGGAGAGGATGACCGAGTGGGTAAGAAGCCTGACTGACGATAAATCGATCGGGTTTCCATTCTGGCTGAAGGTAGCCTGCTAATGTCTAGCTACAGAAGAAACGTGATATATCGAAATGCGGTGTCTGCAGATGACTATATATATATATATATATATATATATATATATATATATATATATATATATATATATATTCTCGCGTTGAGAAAAAACCCAGCAAATAGTTTGATTATAAAAATATACTATCAAACATTACTCGGGGAGAAAAAAAATTTTTGAAAAAAGAAAAGACCAAGATAATCGTACTACCAAAAAATCTATTGGTACAATATTTGGCCAAAAGAAAAAGACTTTATATGTATGTATATATATATATATATAAGATGTATATATTCATACAAAACCGCCAGGAAACTAAAGCTAATAAGTAAAAAGTGCTCAATACCTAAGTAGACCAAATAATAAAGATAAATCTAATGAGTCAGACAAACCTACTAAAAGTGTCGCTTAATGCTCTTCAGGGCTTATATCTGAGTCAGATATTAGCCCTGAAGAGCATTAAGCGAAACTTTTAGTAGGTTTGTCTGACTCATTAGATTTATCTTTATATATATATATATATATATATCTTATTATAATGGAGATTGTGTGTTTTTCTGTCTGTAACCGAAACTATATTACTACTTATGTCACAAATCCCTTAGTTATTAACATCACATTCTCCATGATCGTATTTTTATTTTAAACTCAATTATTAATAAAATTGTTTTACATTATTAATACTGTTAACCAGATCTACATACTAACAACATGCAATTATATTTATATATACAACAGAATAGTGCTTTACAGTGTGAACGGGAAGGTTAATTTGCATATTGATATTAAAAATGTGATTTTGATAAATATGTGCTAAGTATTATTGATTTCTAACTGTTTGGTTTTATTTTAATGAATATAAGCAAAATCTCTTCAATGAATCTTAAATGAAATCCATTAACAAGAAAAGATAACTGTCATTTTATTCTTTACTTCCTCTTTTAACTAAATACTTAAATTAGAAAAATAACAATGAAAGACGAGAGTGATGGAAGAGTAAGTTTCAGTTGTTCTATTTTTCGATTATAATCACCCCTGTTTCAAATCTTTTTATCTGCATTCTTATTTAGTTTCATTAGCCTTTCTAATTTAATACAATATTTTATCACATTAAGACTTAAATACTTGCACCCGGAGGGGTGCATATATTTGCTAGTATATATATATATATATAAAGTTTGTGATACGTATAGAATATAAAGATAGCTTTAAAAGCGTATGCATTTTAAAATATATCAAGATATTCTAAAAAGAACCCTTTCCAGTCACTTCTTGTTGGAGAAGAATTC
>CM042143.1:129359631-129364631 GCA_023376005.1 Doryteuthis pealeii | reverse complement strand
TATGAAGATGTAGTAGGTTGGTTGGTTGGTATGCTGGTTGGTTGGTTGGTTGGGTTTTACGGCATACCGAAGACGTTTTTGTTTTATCTTATTAAATAGGACGTTTACAAAATTGCTATATTTAGTTTGAATTACAAAAATTGGAAAACGAATTGATTTGGTTTGTTGGATTATTTCATACAAAAAAGGTTTTGTTCTGTTCAGGCTTATTAAAAATTCATGGGTATTCCAGATTAAAAAAAAAACATTTTTTAAACTCATTTCTGTCCTATTTAACCCATAGATAGGATCCTGAAAGATACTACCATTCCACGTCAGAGTGGACCTGGAAGTAATGGCAATGAAGGGATACACTACACTCCCCAGAGCTCTAAAACTGGAACTTCACCTTTAAATTGCATTTACATCATATCCAGGACACTAAGACCCTTAGCCATCGCCTTCTAGCAACCATATGATAAAAAGGGTCAGAGGTTTGCCATAAGGGCAATAGGGTTGGGAAAATCATATAAGTGCTACGGTTTGACGTGACCAACTGATTGATCGGTAAGGTCCTCTCCAATTCTTGATGGATTTATTATTCTTTAAATGCATTCTTGATGGGTAGTCAATTTTTTACTCGATTTTTGTCTAAACACAGTTTATTTAAGCTTATGTTTTCTATTTGACCCCTAGATGGGACCCTAAAAGGTCAAAGGTCACAGTTGACCGTCCAAATCGTCCGAGATGCAAAAATGAACATTCTCATTATCTGTTGAATTCTTATTTCTTATGAGTGTCGTTACCTCATCTATATAACGGACCATTCCGTCTTTATAAAAAGAAAGAAAGGGAAGAAAAGTACATGCTACACGGAAAAATATGAGAAGAAAGAAAGAAAGAGAGTAGGGGAAATATAGAGAGACGGCCGAGCGCGCTATAACGCTAATCTGTTTCAATCGAAAAGATGAAAAGAAGGAAAGAAAGAAAATGGTGAGAAACGGAGTTAAACCAAAATTATCATACTTGTTTTTACATATTGAAGTTTATTGAATAAACACACACACGCACACACACACACACACACACACACACACACACACAATATATATATATATATATATATATTTCTAAGCTCAATATAAAAATTTCATTAGAGCAATCTTAGAAGAAAATGCAACTTTTGGGCCCCTAAAGATTTGCCTTATAACCACAGAATTTAAATGGAAAATATGGCAAAATATATTATACTGTTGAGTTTGAGGAGGAAAAGTAATTTAGGTAAATCACCAAACGACAGATGATTTTTTAAAAAGCAGCCATTTAGAAAAGAAGTGAAAGAGTTTGCCGTTTGTGTCCTGAAGAAAAACTGTGGATGTTGCAATGCTCGGATAATGCCCATAAATTATTCAAGAGTTTATTTCAAAATGTTACCACAAACTACTCACACATAACTTTCCTATTAAGTTAACCACCCCTAGACCGTGAGACCAATATGCACGTCAAACTCAGAGTAATGAACGGGAAGTAGATATTGCGATATATATATATATATATATATATATATTACAAATTCAAGTACAAAAATAAAAATTTTTTTCTAAAATTCCGTTGCAGCCCTAACGTCAACGGGTTAATACTCATCCTGTTTAAATAAGAGATTTCGTCTAGTGTCGAACTTGGAATATGTCTTCTTTTTTCAAAAACTGTTACATTAAGAGATACATGATTCGGTGACCGAGATAAGTGTGGCGGAAGTGCTCATATTTGAAACTAACACAAGGTTTTTGTTTTGAATTCATATGACTTTCGTCCCCGCTCTTGATAGTACGGAGTATAAGCTCTGCAGATGATTTTTATAAAATCGAAATATTGTTCAATATCAGCTGTGGATATGTTATAAAATGTTTTCACTTTAACAGCATATTGTGTTGTTTTCATATCCTTTTATCTATACTCATATATATATATATATATAAGATTTTTGGATGTTTGTTTTTTTTTTTTTTTTTTTATAGAAGCAAGTTGAATAAATTATTATTTATATTTCTGCTTGAAGGCAATTATAAATGCATGTATCGAATAAGATTCGATAATTATAGAAAATAATCTTGACAAGAAAATCCCGCAAAGGATGGCTCGCTATGCAGAACACCGTACAGACTGTTTCGACTTTATTAAGTCTCTTCAGCGATGTATACTAACGACTCCCTCCGACAGGAATCGAAACCGGGACTTCACAGGCATAGTCAGAGACCATATCCGTTCGGCCGCCGGTACATAGCGAACAATCCCTGCGAAATTAACCTTGTCAATGATGAAACATTACACGCCCCTGCCATAGCAGGCAAGTAGACGTTTTTATTTAGTAAACAAACCCGGCCGTTTAGCTCTTCGGCGAAGTGAATAAGATTTTTGGATGTTTTTTTTTTTTTTTTTTTTTTTTTAGAAGCAAGTTGAATAAATTATTATTTATATTTCTGCTTGAAGGCAATTATAAATGCATGTATCGAATAAGATTCGATAATTATAGAAAATAATCTTGACAAGAAAATCCCGCAAAGGATGGCTCGCTATGCAGAACACCGTACAGACTGTTTCGACTTTATTAAGTCTCTTCAGCGATGTATACTAACGACTCCCCTCCGACAGGAATCGAAACCGGGACTTCACAGGCATAGTCAGAGACCATATCCGTTCGGCCGCCGGTACATAGCGAACAATCCCTGCGAAATTAACCTTGTCAATGATGAAACATTACACGCCCCTGCCATAGCAGGCAAGTAGACGTTTTTTTAGTAAACAAACCCGGCCGTTTAGCTCTTCGGCGAAGTGAATAAGATTTTTGGATGTTTGTTTTTTTTTTTTTTATAGAAGCAAGTTGAATAAATTATTATTTATATTTCTGCTTGAAGGCAATTATAAATGCATGTATCGAATAAGATTCGATAATTATAGAAAATAATCTTGACAAGAAAATCCCGCAAAGGATGGCTCGCTATGCAGAACACCGTACAGACTGTTTCGACTTTATTAAGTCTCTTCAGCGATGTATACTAACGACTCCCCTCCGACAGGAATCGAAACCGGGACTTCACAGGCATAGTCAGAGACCATATCCGTTCGGCCGCCGGTACATAGCGAACAATCCCTGCGAAATTAACCTTGTCAATGATGAAACATTACACGCCCCTGCCATAGCAGGCAAGTAGACGTTTTTATTTAGTAAACAAACCCGGCCGTTTAGCTCTTCGGCGAAGTGAATAAGATTTTTGGATGTTTGTTTTTTTTTTTTTTTTATAGAAGCAAGTTGAATAAATTATTATTTATATTTCTGCTTGAAGGCAATTATAAATGCATGTATCGAATAAGATTCGATAATTATAGAAAATAATCTTGACAAGAAAATCCCGCAAAGGATGGCTCGCTATGCAGAACACCGTACAGACTGTTTCGACTTTATTAAGTCTCTTCAGCGATGTATACTAACGACTCCCCTCCGACAGGAATCGAAACCGGGACTTCACAGGCATAGTCAGAGACCATATCCGTTCGGCCGCCGGTACATAGCGAACAATCCCTGCGAAATTAACCTTGTCAATGATGAAACATTACACGCCCCTGCCATAGCAGGCAAGTAGACGTTTTTATTTAGTAAACAAACCCGGCCGTTTAGCTCTTCGGCGAAGTGAATAAGATTTTTGGATGTTTGTTTTTTTTTTTTATAGAAGCAAGTTGAATAAATTATTATTTATATTTCTGCTTGAAGGCAATTATAAATGCATGTATCGAATAAGATTCGATAATTATAGAAAATAATCTTGACAAGAAAATCCCGCAAAGGATGGCTCGCTATGCAGAACACCGTACAGACTGTTTCGACTTTATTAAGTCTCTTCAGCGATGTATACTAACGACTCCCCTCCGACAGGAATCGAAACCGGGACTTCACAGGCATAGTCAGACCATATCCGTTCGGCCGCCGGTACATAGCGAACAATCCCTGCGAAAGCCTGCTATGGCAGGAATGTTTCATCATTGACAAGGTTAATTTCGCAGGGATTGTTCGCTATGTACCGGCGGCCGAACGGATATGGTCTCTGACTATGCCTGTGAAGTCCCGGTTTCGATTCCTGTCGGAGGGGAGTCGTTAGTATACATCGCTGAAGAGACTTAATAAAGTCGAAACAGTCTGTACGGTGTTCTGCATAGCGAGCCATCCTTTGCGGGATTTTCTTGTCAAGATTATTTTCTATAATTATCGAATCTTATTCGATACATGCATTTATAATTGCCTTCAAGCAGAAATATAAATAATAATTTATTCAACTTGCTTCTATAAAAAAAAAAACAAACATCCAAAAATCTTATTCACTTCGCCGAAGAGCTAAACGGCCGGGTTTGTTTACTAAATAAAAACGTCTACTTGCCTGCTATGGCAGGGGCGTGTAATGTTTCATCATTGACAAGGTTAATTTCGCAGGGATTGTTCGCTATGTACCGGCGGCCGAACGGATATGGTCTCTGACTATGCCTGTGAAGTCCCGGTTTCGATTCCTGTCGGAGGGGAGTCGTTAGTATACATCGCTGAAGAGACTTAATAAAGTCGAAACAGTCTGTACGGTGTTCTGCATAGCGAGCCATCCTTTGCGGGATTTTCTTGTCAAGATTATTTTCTATAATTATCGAATCTTATTCGATACATGCATTTATAATTGCCTTCAAGCAGAAATATAAATAATAATTTATTCAACTTGCTTCTATAAAAAAAAAAAAAAACAACATCCAAAAATCTTATTCACTTCGCCGAAGAGCTAAACGGCCGGGTTTGTTTACTAAATAAAAACGTCTACTTGCCTGCTATGGCAGGGGCGTGTAATGTTTCATCATTGACAAGGTTAATTTCGCAGGGATTGTTCGCTATGTACCGGCGGCCGAACGGATATGGTCTCTGACTATGCCTGTGAAGTCCCGGTTTCGATTCCTGTCGGAGGGGAGTCGTTAGTATACATCGCTGAAGA
>CM042143.1:129352131-129357131 GCA_023376005.1 Doryteuthis pealeii | reverse complement strand
CCAACTTACCAGACAAGCAGCCAGAAGATCACTACTACGATCCACGGTCAGGAAGAAGGGATGTCACTATCTTGAAAATTTACCACTACGTCTAAATAAAAGAAACTAAAAAAAACTACGGAGTTTTCTGATATTTATTCCTTGACTAACATATTATGGTAACAATATTAGCATAATATAGTACGTTAATTCTTCACACCTATGCCCAAACCTAGTATATGTATTTCTAACAACGGATACAGATACAAAAATATATCTCAAATATATATATATATCTTCTAAGGAATGGAGCACTTTGTGACGGCCTTTACACGCAAAGCGATGTGTGTATTAAAACAGTTAAAATCCCCTTCCCATTCTGTAAGTGAAGACAGCCTAATGGTTACGGTGCCGGACTGACACCCAACCGATCGGATTTCAATTCCGGCTGTAGGTAGCTTACAAAATGTCTAGCCACACTGAGGAGACTTGATAAGTCGAAACACGTGTCTGTGGATGACCCTATATATATATATATATATATATATATATCTGTAGAACCATAGTATATATGGGAATAAGAAGGTTATAATTACATGTATATAGAAATATATATGCACCTATATAAAAAGCCTCATAATTGTATTAGCTGCGTGCAAAATCTTTTGTATTATAGAGATTAACCTCTTATTGGTGAGCCTAGTTCCGGCTTATGTGACAGACAGCAATATATCAATCGTACGAACTCCTATTTGGGGATTTAAAAAAAAGGGTCAGTCAGTTAGCTACCAGGACAGGGACAAGTCAAGACCTAAATTTTAGGGCTAAGCGAAACGGTCTCTTATTGGGGGAAACAATTTATAAATAATCTAGAATTTCTCCATCAAAGTATTAAAAACACTCCACGTATATTGGTACTTTTCCAATCGGTTTGAGTGAAATAAGCTCAGAAATCAATGTGAGTGGGGTTTTTTGCAGCCACGTGTATATCCTTTCTTTTCCTGATTTTGACAACCTCCTCATCTCCTGATTTTTTTCTGAAAAGGAATCTTCGAGACAATCACTACGTAATAGTCTTTATATAAAAAATGTTTTCAATATTTTATACAGTCTCTATTAGGTCTGTTTTGACAAACGTTAAATCACAAATATCAGACAACACAGAAAATACATTAAAATACATTAAATAAATATCTTAATACTCGTACTGTCAAACTGCCAATTACAAAATCATATAATTGTGCAACGTGGCAACCGTACATTCTAAATTCATTTGCATTTTTATGCATTTTTATAAAAAATCATTTCCAATGCATTTTCATAGTAAAAATCATTTCCAATGCATTTTCATAGTAAAAATCATTTCCAATGCATTTTCATTAAAAATCATTTCCAATGCATTTCATAATATAGTAAAAATCATTTCCAATGCATTTCATAGTAAAAATCATTTCCAATGCATTTTTATAGTAAAAATCATTTCCAATGCATTTTCATAGTAAAAATAATTTCCAATGCATTTTTATAGTAAAATCATTTCCAATGCATTTTCATAGTAAAAATCATTTCCGTAAAAATCATTTCCAATGCATTTTATAGTAAAAATCATTTCCAATGGGGTAAAATCATTTCTAATGTATTTTATAGTAAAAATCATTTCCAATGCATTTTTATAGTAAAAATCATTTCCAATGCATTTTCATAGCAAAAATCATTTCCAATGCATTTTTATAGTAAAAATCATTTCCAATGCATTTTCATAGTAAAAATCATTTCCAATGCATTTTTATAGTAAAAATCATTTCCAATGCATTTTTATTAACAAACATATCTGTTAAAATAATATTACTGATGATTTCCTTTATTTTCCGACACCCTGTTGGATAGGGTAAAAATCCCCCCAATAGGGCTACCTGTTCGCCGTGGATGGCAACCCGTGATGCTTAAGGACAGAATCTTCGTGTCTGAGCACTCCATGACATGCTACGCACTACTTTGGCTCTTACTTAGGCTAGACAGGCGATCAAAGAGTCTTCCTCCGAAAAATCCACTAGTTACATCAAGTCCTAGCACCTATATGATTGTCCCAACACTATTGCCTTTATTGCAACCCCAATCCATTTTATCATACGTGCTAGAAGGTGGTGAACGAGGGTTTTAATGTGTTTAACAACGAATTTAAAAAATTGAATTCTCATCAAGAATGAATAAAACAAAACATCTTCAGCATAAAATAAAGCAACAGGGGTAAGATCTAAGGAAGCAACTTTATTTTCGGATTATTAAAATCAACGTTATCATCTGATGCGATGAAGAGAAGTGAGAATAAAACTTGTTTAGTTATTTCATTTTAACAGGTTTTGTTTTTTTTACAAAGGGGAGTCTAATTAGAGGGATAATATTAGAAAATGATCAAAAAACAAATATTTTTGACATAACATTATTCTACAAGATAATTTAAAAAAAAAAGATAAAGCGAAAAGTTAACAAAATAATCAATTTTCGCTTTTTTCCCTTTTTTCATATTTTACCCATTTTAATTCTCATTATGTATTATCGTTTAATGCAAAATATTGACACGTTCAGCATTTTATTGAGATTTAGAAATTGATTTGGTTATAAATACAAAAAATTTTCCCCAAAAAACTGTTCAGTCATTAGTGTATTCAGGATAAAAAGAAATTGTTAAACCTACATATTAATACACGTGTTTCTTAATTGTACGACTGTTGTCATCTTGAAACACCTTATGGTTAAAAAATGAGATCGTTCAAATAGTCCGAGTTAAAATGCAAAAATGTAAATACTAGTTTATGTGGTGTTGTTTATCCACTGAATTCCTATTTCTTATGAGTGGTGTCATCTCAACTAAATAATAGACCATTTCACTTTTATCATAAAGATAGAAAAGGGGGGAAAAACATGCAACACAGAAAAAATATAATAGAAAGGGAAATATAGAGGCGGTGAGGGGGAAGCGATAACGCTAATCTGTTTCGATCGAACATAATGAAAAGATAAAAAAGAAAGAAAAAAAAAGAACGAGAGAGAGAGAGAGAGAGAGAGAGAGAGAGAGAGAGAGAGAGAGAGAGAGAGAGAGAGAGGAGATTAAGGTTATTATACTTTTTACATATTGAAGTATTTCGCAATAGCTCTTAAGTAAACATATCAAACGTTGTAATAATTAAATTATCATACCGTGGTATATTCACAGGTCTCACTACTTTCATTAATTACTCGAATTCTTTCCTAGCAGCCGACCCCCCCCTTCACACCTCAAAGGAACACAGAGCATTCCTTTCTCCAGGTGTAAACATTGTTTTGGCATATATCCCGACTTTTGTTTATGGGTTATGATTATTATCACACATCAATGGAGATGATTATAAACTGAATCAATATCTCATCTCCGATGATATCCCGTTTCAGAAATTATTCACTGATTCGTTCTTAATGATAAATATTGACTCTCTGATTAAGAAGTTAAGAAGCGGTCAGATCCTTTCGATTCCATTGATCAAGTTTTGGCATGTCACCGAAATTCAGACAGATGGCTTATTGTTGTTCTATGAGTTCCACTGAACATCTGTGCCATTTAATTTTATTCGTTTAAGATTATGAGAACTTCCTTATTGATCAAAGGCAATCCTCTCCAAATGAGAAGCGTCTTTGGAGCAGAAAATTTATCGAGCGAAACGGAGTAAATCATTGCTTTCATTTCATGTCACTTAAAACTTGATCGTCATTGTTCCAAGGGGTGAGTCAAATTCGTCTCAAATAGAGCAAATAAATCTTTAGTTTAAAGTGTAGTGATAATAACGTGAACGTCGTAATATATGTGAGGACTTTACTTGCTGTCAGTCTTTATAGATAAATGGTAGAAACTGAGTTGAAAAGAAGAGACAATGCTGTAAAATTGGAACATCTTCCGGTTATAGACAAACTCGCTTCATCACAGACATGGAATATCATCCTAAATATTCGTTAGTGAAACCAAACCATAATTATATATTTTAGCTCTGAGCTAAACACAGAAAATACTTCTATGAAATTCATCTATTTCTATAATAAAAAAAAGTGTGGAATTTTTGCTGGTTGCACGATGAAAATGTCGTTCAGTGTAAAATCCATAATTCAAATTCTCTTTATCTTGATGCCGTGTAAAAACAAAAAAAAACTTTCTTTTTATTGTTGCTTAAAATTCTTTGTTACACAAAAACAAAGGAGTAGACGAGTAAGAAAAGGACGAATTATTAGGAATCATGAACATTTTGGGTTCGAAAGTCAGCATCAAAGCGGTTACTCACAACTTTTGAAGGTGACTTCATAATATGAACAAAGAGAATGACGAGTTCAAATATTTTGTTGTTTGAACCAAGTGAACAGGTCAAAAGTGCACGCTTAGAATGTTCAGTTCAGTTTTGATCTGAGAATTTCAAATCATAAATTTATATCTTTGCGTTTTACAAAATCTATAATTGTGATTGGATTAATAAAATCGATGTTAAAAATCAGAATGAGAAATTGATTAGTTGGTAGTGATGTATAGAAAACAGTCAATGAAATTAAAAAATGGGGATATTAAATTAACCCTTTTGTAGGGGATTGGAGAAAAAAAAGTTGTATATTTGTAAGAAAAACTAGTTGGTTGCTGATCACTAAGAAGAAGCGATTGCTGGTGAATTGGTGAAGGCTGCTGAGCTGAGCTGGGGTTAGGGAATTGCAGAGCTAAGTGGGTCAAGGAAGTTGCAGAGCTAAGAGGGTCAAAAGTCGCAAGCATCCAAGAAAACTATACTTGTAATCATAAATAAACTAGCAGGGCCTGTGGATATACAACAGTATCATAATATAATTATTATAATGTTCGATATGTTTACTTAAGAGCTGTTGCTAAATACTTCAATATGCAAAAAGTATAATAATCAGGATTTAACTCTCACACACTTTTTTCTTTCTTTCCTTCTTTTTATCTTTTCATTATGTCCGATTGAAACAGATTAACGTTATCGCTTTCGCACGCT
>CM042143.1:129334631-129349631 GCA_023376005.1 Doryteuthis pealeii | reverse complement strand
AATATGTAGCACCCATATGATTTATAAAATATTATATATATATATATATATATATATATATATATATATATATATATATATATGTGTGTGTGTGTGTGTGTGTGTATGTGTGACTGAAATAAACAATTTCAGAGGAGGTATTTATTTATATATGATAGTTTAACAAAAACTTTTTTAAATAACGTCTTTGAAGTTTGGAATTACTTTTTTAATGTCCAATTTTAAGATTAATTTTATCTATTATTATTATTTGCTTATGTATTAGAATAAACATCTTTTGCTTTGGTTTGCAATCAAAATCAAGTTTCGAAAATATTTGATAAGAAATTATATTGAAACCAAATATATATATTCAAACACATTTAGTTAAACGTAATAGATATCTCACTTCTTTTTCAAGTTTTTTTCTTTTTCTTCCAGGTTTTCTAAATATTCTTTTGATGTTTTCATCTTAAAATGCGTTAATCATTTGTCCGAAATAATTGTTATTGGTAGACCAAGTACTTTCGGTTCTTTTGCAAACCATCGCCATATGATAGTTCAGATGGATGAACACATCGGTCTGAACTATCATTATCAAAACTGTGTGTGTATTAATATTTATTATATATTTTACTATATTTATAAGTAAAGAGTGCTCTATATCATTGATAGAGCATGTGTATCTAAGTTAAAGTAGCAAATACATAGTCAACGGCGCATGAAAACTGTCAGTTTCTCACCTATGTGATTTTCAAGCCAAGAGAACTTGACAGCGTTGATAAATTTGGACAGATTGGCAAATCTTCATCAATAAAAAGTTGTGATGACTTTATCGGAAGAATTCTTCAAAAACAAACAACTTCACACCCATTTGTTTTAATTTCAAACTAGCAGGACCTGTAAATATACCACAATTCAATTTATATAAAGATAATCTTAATTTAACTCTCTCTCACTCTTTTTTCTTTCTTTCCTTCTTTTAATCTTTTATGTTCGATTGAAACATATTAGCGTTATCAATTCCGCGCGCTCACTCTCTCTTTCTCTGGCGTTCCCTTACTCTTCTTCTTTCTTTCTCCTTCTTTTTTTTTCTGTGTAGCATGTTCTTTTTCTCCCCTATCTTTCTTTATGGTAAAAACTGAATGGTCCATTATTTAACTAAGGTAACGACACACAATTGGACGGTCTCATTTTAAGATGGTGCTGAAAGGTGATATCGGTCGTATTTTGTAGGAACATTAGTTGTACGTTTTAATTAATCCAGTTGTCCTAGTTTTTTTTCTGGATGACCATTTGTTGTTTTTCAGTTTTCAGCCCATTTCCCCCCTTTTTACTCACCAACAAACATTCACACATTCGCGCGTGCGCGCGGGCACACACACACACACACACACACACAACATATATATATATATATATATTGAAATATTTTTCTTCTGTTTTAAGATGAGAATTGTAATGATTCGCATAAACGCATAAAATATAAACTAATGAATATAGAAATTGATATGTAATAATTAAAATCCTTTTCAAGTCACCTTGACCTTTTTAATCGCCTTGTACAGGTCAGATGACCCTTCTTAGGTCAAATTCAAAGCAAAGAGGAGGGAGTGGTGTAAAACTGGAAATCCTTCTATTTCCCATGAAGCTTTTATTGAGGAACATCATTGCGTCATATCGGCTTCACTGGAATCTTCTCTTATATATATATATATATATATATATATATATATATATATATATATATATATATATAGAGAGAGAGAGAGAGAGAGAGAGAGAGAGACCATTTCCAAAAGTTTGACATCATTTTATAATCGAATAATCTAATTCTAATTCAACTGATCCCAAATTCTAACCTGCATGTGCAAAATATTTCAGAATTCTATGTTTAACTCTTTGCCTACTTTAAGCCACTCACATCGGCTCTACTATCACTGCGATCCTACTGTAAACCACTGGCAATGTTTCTCACACTTGTTCATTATAATAGTGCAGAAAGACACAGATTACAATAATAGCAATAGGACTTTATTTGAGTCGAATGATTTCTAAGGTGAATAGATTGTGATGTTTGAAATATCCCATTGTACAGGTAAACAAAATACCAGTACAATTTGTTAGACAAAGAGTTTTTGCCATTTCCTTTCCATTTTCTCCTGAAAAAAAAAAGAAACAGAATTTTTAGGTCTTTCTACACATTCTGTTAACCTTTGAGATTATTGAAGTTATTAAATTGAAAATAAATATTAAATGATATTAATTTTTCTGAAACACCATGTATGTCGCCATGATGAATTGTTTTCAGACGTTTATGTCAACCAGATAAATCAAGATTGCCCTTGGATTATGGTTTATCTAATGCCAAAACCATCCTTGTAGATGAACAGTAGGTGTACTATTTCACTAGATACCACAGGTCAGTGTTGTTTTTCTTCTGTGTTATGATGTTTAATTATGTTGAATAACAAAAGTTAGTTTCCAAAATACATAATTTCAATACAAAAAGATTTGGTTAGGTTTTTGTTTTTGTTTAATGGCATATTAACCTTTATGGATTACTTAATACCAAAGCCATTCTTGTAGAAGAACAGCAGTGGTACTATTTAACCCATTGCTGGGGATTGGCTTCTTAGACTAATAAGATCAGAGGGGTTTGATTTGGTTTCTTGGTTTTATAGGAATATCAAGCTTCATGTATTATTTAATTCCAAAACCGTTGTTGAAGAACTGTAGTGGTACTGTTTAACCAATAGCTGGGGAGATGAGTGGTTACATACCTTTACGTACCAGGAGTATTAGTCCTAAAGTGAATGAAATAGCACAAATGGAGTTCAAACCCAACTGCGACGATATTGCTGTCCAGCACATAGAATCCTGATTACAGGCGCAAAAAATATCGAATACTTAACATAGCTTTACATGTCTACCTGGACATGTTTAACGGAATGAGAACAATATATCCCAATGGATTAAATAAAGGGTTCTGTTCGAAATCCCATGAAATTCTTGATTCGTCATTTTGTTTGGTTGGTATACGGAGATTCATCCACACGATAAATTAATTCATAAAAACTAATAATAGATCTCAAATATCAACATGATATTTTGTTCGTATTGTATTCTAAGTAACTTCGCCAGAAAACTGTTAGTCATTGTTCAACAAATAAACATTTTTCTGACCAAGAACATTTTACTAAGCATTTTTTTTCTTTTTGTTTTTTTCACATTTATATCTATGTATTTTTTCATTTCGATATTTATTTTAACTGGAATTCTTTGTTAATCAAATTAAGTGCAAACTAATACTGTCCTCTTTGCTAGATTTTATCTCAGAGATTTTATCTAATTATTTTTGCTTTGGTTTCGATTTGTTAGTAAAATGTTATGACAGATAATTTCAACTTTAATCAAAATGTTATTTTCTTTTAGAGAATCAACAGTTCTATTAATTCGAAATGATTTGGATGCAACCCGTACAACAATAAAGATACCCTCAGTGTCAAAATCAAAACTACTCTGCTTTATATATATATATATATATATATATATATATATATATATATATATATATATATATATATATATATATATAGATGAATTATATACAATTGAATTACCATGCGTAACAAATTCGGCATAAAACGCGTGTGACATACGGAAACACTGGACAACTCTTTCGACCTATTAAGCTTTATCAGCAGCGTGTACCGTGATCTTCCCCGACGGAGATTGAACCATCGATCTGGCAACTATTAATTAACTATTAATTTAATTGATTGATTTTATTAATTAACTATTGATTTAATTGTATATAATGTCTCTATCTTATATATATCTATATTTTCTTTGTCCACTTGGCTAGGAGCATGTGGATGTGAAGTCGTAGCTCTGGAGTGTTTATTATGACTAGTTGATTTTGTGAAACTCTTGTGCGGCGTTTGCTGTTGGCTCAGATGTAGTGTCTCGGCTCTGCATTCGGTGGTTCGATCTCTGTTGGTGGTGGTGGGGGGGAGATCCCAGTGTACACTGCTGATGAGACCTAATAGGTCGAAACAGCTGTCCAGCGTTTCCGCATATCACACTGGTCATGTTATTTTGATATTTATTATTTAGATTTTTTGGACTGTTTTCGGACTGTTTTCCTCAACTTTATTGTTATATACACAACGTTTTGCCCGATTTGCTCTCCCGCCTTTTTCGGTAGTTCCTTGTTTAATTCGGGAGCCCTGATGTGGTAATCAGGAGCCTTTATGAAACTTCGAACCGAGTCCTTTATTTAATCCATTGGGATGGTTGTTCACATTCCGTTAACCATGTTAATGTAGGTTAAGTATTCGATGCTATTTCCGCCTGGAGTCAGGATTGAACCTGCAATCTCTAGATGATTGTCACTTAGAACTCTATTAACTCAACCCTTATATTGCAACTCTTGTATCTTGTCATGGGTAGCAGAATGAGAACACATAAAACACCTGAAGAGCACATTGTACTAATACACTCGCATTCAACTATCCTCCTTCCCGGTGTGGGTAAATAGTAGGGTAGAGAGGAAAATTCTGAATTCAAACCTGTTAAACTCCGCTTAAAAAATTGACCCTGTGTCGGAGTGTTTGGTACACACACACACACACACACACACACACACACACACACACACACACACACATATATTTTTTTTTGAGGGGAGGGGTACAGAATTTTATTGATACATTAAAAAGACCTCCTAAAAGATTCATTGTATGGAGAAAAAAAAATTATGTTATTTTTTACAATAGAAGGGGGGGTAAAGGGATATATTATCTCGGCATGCAACTCGTTTTTATTTTCCCTTCACCCCCCTTCTATTGTAAAAAAAAAACATAATTTTTTCCCATACAATGAATCTTTTAGGAGGTCTTTTTAAAGCATTAATATATATATATATATATATATATATATATATATATATATATATATATATATATATATACATACATATCAATCATATACCACTGTGCTAACATACATCTCATATTCTAGTTATTCTTTTAGTAGTTCAACTTTATTTTGAATTGATATGGCGTGGATTCTTAGTAGCCCAAAGATTGATTAATCTCTCTTTGAGAAGAAAACTTTTGTTAAACATCAGTAAATTAAGCCAATAATCCTAATCCAATAAAAAATCCAGAACATCGGATTTAAAATGTGAAAAATTAAAGGTTACAAAAAACGTTTTTATTCAAAAGTGGAATTCAAAAGCAACAAAAATGTTGTATTTGTTTAATAGAAGTTCGAACGAATGAATTACCAGCTACAAGATTTGTCTCCCTTTATTTTCCTCTCGAAAAACATTTGAAATGGTCAAACAATATCAGAAGACCGGCATCTGTTACGGAACTCCTCCATTTAACGAATATGTTTTTCTTCTCTTTTCTTTTTTTTTTTCTTTTTTCTTTCATTGTTTTTACTTTATCTTATTTCAATTCCCAGCAAATAAGCAAATTATAAATAATATATATTCAACATTGAAACATTCCATAACATTTTCTTCTCTATTTGTTAAAGAAAAAAGATAGTATCTATTAAAATAATTGTATTTAATTTAAGATATTTTTTCGTAAAGTCAGAATATTATTTCACAAAAGAATTCCGTCATAATTGTAATTTGATTGAGAATTCTCGAGGTGCAATCCTCCATTTCGTTCGAAACATGCTGTCCAAAAAACTATAGAAATGGCTTCTTAAGCGTTTCTATTTCTCCGTCTTGATGAAATAGAGATGTCTTCATGGCAGTCTAGACATCATTATATTATTAAATTGTTTGTTCAGCTGTGCACACATCTAATTCTAAAATTGAAATTCACAAAGCGTGTAGTGTAATTGGTAGATGTGATTGTGGGTTTTTGTTTATCTATATATTTATATAGTTGTTCCTTAATCTTCCGACTTGCAACTTTTTCTGATTAAAATGGATACCATCCAAATCGTGCAACGTGAAATACAAATGATCTGTTGTTGTTCATCCGCCGAATTCTTATTTCTTATGAGTGTCGTCACATCAGCTAAATAATGGACCATTTCGTTTTTATTATAAAGAAAGAAAGAAAAGAAAAAGGACATGCTACACAGAAAAAATAAGAAGGTAAGAAAGAGAGTAGAGGAAAGTTAGAAGGCGGGGCAAGCGCGCGGAAGCGATAACACTAATCTGTTTCAACACAACAAAATGAAAAGATAAAAGGAAGGAAAGAAAGAAAAAAAGTGTGAGATGGAGTTAAATCAAGATTATTATACTTTTTACATATTGAAGTATTTAGTAATAGCTCTTAAATAACAATATGAAACGTTATAATAATTAAATTATCATACAGTACTATATCGACAGATCCTGCTAGTTATTATTGATAACTGAATGAATTCAGGGGTTAATATAAATACCACCACTGCATTCTTCGTTTAACTCTCCCCTAAAAAAGTTTTATTTTAAATTGCATCCCCAAATAGATATTTGACACCAACACATATAATCACAATCTTTCAAAACTCTTTTTTGCTGTATGAAGTTTGAATTCCTCAAAAGTTGAACTTTGTGACTTGAATAGAATTGAGTAGAGTATACTTGATTCTCTACTCGAACTGTACACAGATCACTGGCGACATCCACATCTACATCATTATGTGCACTTTATTGAGGTGTATCTGTAAACCAAATTTCAACTCTGTAGTTGATCAATTGAGAAACTTATAGGTGTACATACAAACAAACATACAAATATACAGACAGATGTCGTATTTTATAAAATTGTTATCATATCACTTCTTATGAGTTTTTCACTGTAGTGTTAGTTGGTGGTCCTTCACTAGAGTTTGACTGTCAACAAATCTCCTCAGATCTCCAGGAATCTTCTGAGTATTCCAGCCGATCTTAATGTCTGTATGGATTTGATTCTTCCTCTGATTTCCATCAACATGGATGATATTCTGTCCTTTTTGAGAGAAACAAAATTAAACAAAACATATAAACGTAAACCTGATTAATATTATAAAAAAGTAACCCCGCAACACGATCCCCAATGAGGCTAGCGTATCTTGAAAACAACTAACCTCAAGTGTAAATATAAATGTAGAACGTATATTATTTCCTAATCTTTAAGCATAAAATAACTCCAGACGGGTTTATATGCCGTTAAAACCAGCCAACTAACGAACCATCTGATTTCGAGTTTTCTCTAGTCTTTTTTCCAAACCCTTGGAGACCGTTCTATGGTCACTAACTACAATTGGGTATAAATTTCAACCTCATATTCCATAGTTTGTTTTTCAATTTGAGCTCTCTGGTAGGATCCAAGAATTTGTCTATATTTTCTTTCATTTTCACCCACTGGTCATAATGTCGTCCACCAGAATGACAAATTCAAAGGTCATTTTTCTTTGTTCATTAACACGACGTCTGGTCTTCAGGCAAACATAATCAATTACATACGTTTGTATCTCAAAATCCCAGAGAATTTGATGTGTCTAATTCTTTAGGATGGTTTCCGTTTGTGCATATACAATTTGATAGTAGATTCAAAATTTGATTTTTTCATCTTAATACATCACTTTATACATATATAATTACAATTGATTGGTCAAACCGTCATTTGGATATTATGAATTTATTTCAGTCGATAACTCCATAAAGGTTTTGTCAGAGAGCCATCATAAAACGGAGAAAAAAAACTGACTTTTTAAAATTAATTGTCTTTGTTTTTTTTTTAATCTTTTATTTTTATTATATATATATCATCATCATCATCATCATGTCACGCAATTAGCACGGATATCCATGACAATCTCTCGCCAACCTTCTCTATCTTTCATTGTCCCAGGGAGTTCCTCTGCGCAGCATCCAGTATCCGCGCAGAGCTGGCCAATGTAGGTCGTTGCTGGGTAGCCCACATTAGCTAGTAGTAATCGAACCGTATTTGTGACGTGGCAGGGGGGGGGGTGTATGTAAGTTTTTACTTTCGATATGTGACGTGGCGTCTAATTGAAGATGTATGTAGTTTCTCTACTTATTTTATACTGTTCTACTTATCACTGGACTGGATCTGGTTGGGTTTCTGATATTATGGAACAAAGTTGCTGGTATTATGCATCTATTTTTAGGCTGGCATTTTCTCTGCTCTTTGATTCTTGAAATTACTTAAGATGTTTTGGGGATGTCTTGTCTTGATACTTTTTAATAATGAACACAAGACGTTCCTTTTTTCAGAGCTCATACGTTTTATTTTAAACCCAAGTAATAATGCCTTGGATAACAGACATTCATCTTGCGTCTGTATTCTTCAAACACTCAGTCCAGACTCGGACATCCGCTTCCTCCAAAAGCTTAGGCAAAACTCTCCAACTTTTCACTCTCTCTTTCACTCTTATCACTGTCGACACTACTCGACCAATCATAAGCCAACAGGTCAGCCTTTCACACGTCATCACAAATTCTAGTTAATTTCCACTATTATATAACGTATAACTAAAATCTTGGGTTTTGTCACATCTCCTTATTTTACACAATTCCCAGTGAATCAAGTTTTCCATCCAGGTGTGCTTAGTCTTGTACTTCTCGCTTATTATGTGATTAACCGTTTTAGCTTTGTCTACACAAAGATGCGACAACCTGAAGAAAACTGAATCTCTTATCATAGCAGCAAACAATAATGCCATAAATACCAATTATATCAAAGCAAAAACAGATTAGACGCAACAAAATAACAAGTGTATGATACTTGTTATTCTGTTGCGTCTAATCTATTTTCGCTTTGATATAATTGGTATTTATGACATTATTGTTTGCTGCTATTATAAGAGATTCAGTTTCTCTCTTGAGATTTCTTTTCTTAGCCATGTCCAGGTTTACTCTTGTGCAATCTCTCCAGCTTTTCGTTTGAAGTATCAATATAGTTGTTTGTCTTCACATTATTGTCTTGTTTTTGTTGCTTTTTCGGTTTGTCCATATGTTGCAATTGCTGCTTTTGACTGCTGTAATTAATGTTTCCTTGTTCGTTTTAGTGTTTTCTTCAGCTTGTCACATCTATACAATTCTGATTGCTAATGGATCCACTTTCTTTTTATTTGCTTGATATATATATAGTTTACCTATGTCATCTCTCGAGTGTAATGCTCTGCCCATCGCTATCAATTTCCTTTTACTATGGTCCACGTGACGGGGTTTACTCCCCCTATCCATTTTAAAAGAAGGGTCTGGATTATCATACAAGGGGGAGGGGCGCACATCAGGTGTTTATTCCTTTGATGAAATTTCTTCTACATATCATGGTTTCAAGATATTTTCATGTTCTAAAAATAGTCTTTCGATTCTTTTACTTTTATCTCTGTTAAATGGTGTCCGTTTCCAATATTCCAAAGTACTTGTAATCCTCTTTTTCTCTAAGTATTATTATTATTATTATTAGTAGTAGTAGTTGTAGTAATACCTTTCTTCATCTTAGAGGAAGCAGATGTTTTGTCGGTATTTATTGCTCTTATATATATATATATATATATATATAAATATGCGATACATGCGTTGCAAATGCCTTAAAGTAAAAAATTTAATATATACTTTATTCAGCAACGTTTCTAAAATAAACAAACATCCAAATATATTATTCAGTTCGCCGAATGGCACACGGTCTGTTTGTTGTTATTATTCTCTCAAAAACGCCCCCTTACCTATTATGGTAGAAGTGTGTAGTATCATTTGACAAGCTTAATTTCGCTAAGGATTGTTAGGTGTGTACTGTGGTCGAGGCGATATAGTGGTTCACTATGCTCGCTGAGGTCCCGGTTTCGATTTCTGTCGGAGGGAAATCGTTAGTATATGTCGCTGATGAGACTTAATAAAGTCGAAACAGTCTGTACGGCATTCTACACACCGAGCGATCCTTTGCCGGGATTACACTTGTCAATTTCATTTTCTATAAGAAAAAGTATCGAATTTTATGCGATACATGCGTTGCAAATGCCTTCAAGTAAAATATATAATATATATATATATATATATATATATAATGGAAAAGATGACTTAACGGAATATGGTCACGGTGGTTGATGTGAAGTTCATAAAGGTAACACGGTATTTGTCTGTCTGTAATCGAAAGTACGTCACTATATCCCCAGGAATTGCGTAAGTTTATCATTGAGTATTTAATTTATAATCAAAAGCATTAATACATAGAATAAATCTTATTTATTAACAACGTCTCTATGAAAATCTGAGTTAGATTTGCCTCAAAACGTTCCATTTTTATTTTAGTCCGTTATATTTACCGTGTGTCCCACTTATACCAGCCATACACATGGTCCAATCAATATGGGCCACCCACGAACCGAAGCTCATGGGATGGAAGACTAAAAAAAATGCGTGGACGCCTCAGGCACTAGGAAATAAACCCAGCTCTGTCCCTTTAACCCAGGAGGGCAGGTGTTGCCTAGAGGAATGCCCCGTGCTTTTAGTGCATTTAAATTCCTGTAATGTGTCTTATATATCACTAAGTAATACAGTTTTACATATTAATATGGTGTTGTTAATTTGCACGCTAGTTTTAACAAAATCGGGTTTAATGAATAATTACTTGGAGTCATTGATCTCAAATACTATTGTTTTATTCTCCAACATATTAAACTCAATCTTATGAATGATTTTACATAGAAAATAATTACAGTATAATTAAAATAAGTGTAATCTTTGTATATGCGTTCTTATTTAATTTCGTCAGTCTTTCTAATTTAATGTTTCATTACACAAAAATTTAGATACTTACGCCCGTCTATCCTTCCTAGTATTCTTAAATAAAATGAAAAAGGATATAAAGTATTCGTTATTTGCTACCACCACATCAGTGTAATTCATGATTTTCTTCTTTATTTCAGTTTTTTTTGCTTTTGTTTTTTATGTATTAAAAACAAAACAACGAATGTGCATATATGTATATATATACATTGATACTCGTGTTCCTTAAAAGTTCAACTGTTATCATCTTGCAACACCCTCTGGTTAAAAAGGAGACTGGCCAAATTGTCTAAAGATGAAATGCAAAAATGTAAATCCTGATTATCTGGTCTTAGTTATCCGCCGAATTCTTATTTCTTATGAGTGTCATCATGAGTGTGGCCCATTCCGTTTTTATTATAAAGAAAGGTATGAAAAAGGACATGCTACACAGAAAAATAATAAGAAAGAAAGAGAGTAGGTTAAATATATAAAGAGAGGGTGAGTGCGCGGAAGCGATAACGCTAATCTGTTTCAGTGGAACATAATGAAAAGAAAGAAAGAAAGAAAAGAGTGAGAGAGTTAAATCAAGATTACTATATGTTGTACGTGACTCACCTATGACCAGAACAATGGACTTACCCAAAGGGTATATTTAGCAGAGCAAAGCTGCTCAAGTGGGAAGTAGCAAGTGCATGTCTTCGTGTACGTTGTACCAATGAAACCCTCCTCATTTTGTCCTTGATATGTGTTGAATACATCTGTTCTTTACTTCTATCTCCGTGTTGAGAATTTATCTATTCACCCCTAAACAGATCATAACACTATACTTTTACATATTGAACTATTTAGCAATAACTCTTAAGTAAACATATCAAACGTTGTAATAATTGAATTATCATACGGTGGCATATCCACAGGTCCTGCTAGTATAAATAAATTGCTTTTAAAATTGTAGAATATTTTCCATGTTATGTTTTAAAATGATTTTTACTTTGCCGCATGTATTTATATTTTTTTTTTTGTTTTGTTTTTGTTTCCGTTTTCTTAAACAATATTTCCGTTAATTATTTCCTTTTTTTATTTTGTTTTGAATAAAGTCATCACATGAGGAATCCCTTATTCTCAGATTAGTACATTCATCAACCTGTAAAATCTGTGCTGCCAAAATAGATATATTTCAATATAGATATAGTTGCATCCCGCTGAAAGTTTATTTAGTGCTTTTCATTATTTACTTCCTTTCATTTTTTTGAGTGTGTGTGTGTGTGGGGGGGGGTGCTTTTAATTCCTTTGAGATTTTTTGTTGTGTTTTTTTTTTACTTTTATTTTCTTTCTTTCAACTTTCCTTAAAATCCTTTCCGCTTTTCTTTAAAACTTTTTCTTACTTTTCTTTTTTGTTGTCGTTTTTATTGTTTTCTTTCCTTGTTTCTTTCTCACTTGTTTGTTTCCTGATTTTTTCTTTACTTCTTTCTTTCCATCAATTTCTTCCTTTTATTCTTCTTTCTTTCTTTCTTTCTTTCTATATTGTCCTAGTTTCTTTCAGATTTTCTTTATCGTCATATATTTTTCATTTCTGTTCCTTTCTTTCTTTTTCTGTCATTTCTTTTTCCTAATTTCATTTTTTTCATTCCTTTCTATCTATTTATTTCAATCATTCTTTCCTCCCCCCCCCTCTCTCTCTCTTTCTCTCTCTCTCTCTCTCTCTCTCTCTCTATTCCATCGCGAGAAGAACCCCTTCTATCTTACCATTCATCTAAAAAGCCTCCCTAAATGAACGCCCCCTCTCTCTCTCTCTGTCTCTATTTCTCACTCTCTCTCTCTCTCTCTCTCTCTCTCTCCCAACGTGAGAAGAACCGCTTTTATGTTCCTATTCATCTAAAAAGCCTCCGTAAATGAACCCCCTCTCTCTGTCTCTCTCTGTCTCTCTCTTTCTCTCTCTCTCTCTGTCTGTCTCTCTGTCTCTCTGTCTCTCTCTCTATTCCATCGTGAGAAGAACCCCTTCTATATTACCATTCATCTAAAAAGCCTCCCTAAATGAACCCCCCTCTCTCTCTGTCTCTCTCTTTCTCTCTCTCTCTCTCCCAACGTGAGAACCCCTTCTATATTACCATTCATCTAAAAAGCCTCCCTAAATGAACCCCCTCTCTCTATTTCTCTCACTCTCTCTCTCTCTCTCTCCCAACGTGAGAAGAACCGCTTCTATATTCCTATGCATCTAAAAAAGGCCTCCCTAAATGAACCCAATGTAGACGAGCAGCTTTCTCAATTTGCCGCAATGATACCAGCAGCCAAAACGAAACAGCAGTTGTAGCATCATCGACTGAAACTGATGGTGGCGGCTCGCTTTTCATCGTAGTCATCGTCGTCATCGTTGCTGTGGATGCAGTTTTACAGACACGAAGCCTGGTACTCTTATTGCTGCTGCTGCTGCTGTTGTTGTTGCTGCTGCTGCTGCTGCTTTATTTCTCAGTCTTCCTGCAAACAAGATATTTTAGCATGGACTGCCAATTGTTGGCCTAAACAATTTTTACAGGTAAGTTTTTTTGCACATTTTATTTCCATAACTTTAATAGCTTGAAACTTTCCGACTTTTTCCTTCAGCACTTTCCCGATTTTTTTTTCTTTTTACTTTCTTTCGTTACTTTAAAAAAAAAAAAGAAAAAAAGATGAGGATTTAGAAAAAAAAAAAAAAATGCTTGATTATCTTTTGGTCCTGGGATTAAAGTTTTGTTCTCTCGGAAAAAAGTTTTATCCGAAAGAAATTTCTTTTTTATGATTTGGGTACAAAAGAGGAAATAAGGAGTTCCAATTGGAAATGAGAAGTTTTCACATACCTGGTTTTAAAATGCAAAATTAACACTGCAGGAAGTTAGTTTTTGTATAAATACTGATGTTGTAACACGTGGAAAAAAATTATATATATATATATATATATATATATATATATATATATATATATATATATATATATTGCTCTGTGTGTGAGATATATATATATATATATATATATGCTCTGTGTGTGAGAGATCAAGTCTGTGTATGTGTGTATGTGTGCATGAGAGAGTGTCAGTATATATATATATATATATATATATATATATATATATATATATATATATGTGTGTGTGTGTGTGTGTGTGTATGGTTGAGTGAGTGTGTGTTTGAGAGAGAGATTAAAAAGAGGGAGAGAGAGACTCTGTGCATGTGCGTGTGTGGGAGATCATGTGTGTGTGTGTGTGTGTGTGTGTATGTGCACATGGTGTGTGCATGTGTATGTGTAAGTGTACATATGTATGTAATAATGTTTGTGTGTGCGAATGTGTCTGTGTGTGCGAGTGTATGTGTATGTATGTATGTATGTATGTATGTGAAAGTGTTTATGTATGAATGTATGCGTATTTATGTACATATGTAAGTGTGTTTGAGTGTGCGTGTCTGTGTGTGCGTGTGCACGGGCTTGTGTAACAATTTTAGGAATTGTTATTCACAAATCTGTCCTTATCCTGGTACACGATCCCCCCACCTCCTTTGATTGCCACCAGTTGTAACAAAGTGGTTAACCCACTTAAGTACTGACCAGGCTCATCACTGCTTAACTTTGCGGATCTGATGCAAACAGGTGCTGTCATTGTGACTTGTCTGTTATTCATCAAACTATGAAAACAAATAATTAATCGAAAGAAAAATAAGATATGAAAAATAAATGTTTATATATTTATTGTGACGTTCCACTTTAGACGAGATTTATCAGATGAGTCGGAAACTATTTTTTAGACAAACTAATGAGGAAACATTACAATTGTGTGTGAGGTTGTCATAGCAACGTAATTAGGAATAAAGATCATTATATAACTTTTAAAAGTAGAAAAAAACTTTAAAAAAAAACGTTAAAAAATTCATTATTTAAGTTATGAATTAATTAGAGCATTTAAAAATATTTCTCTTGTGTTTAAAGTAAAATATTGTTAGAATCGTGAACTTTCGGGAGGAGACTTTCATTTTTTTTATCGTTTTAACTTATGATAAATATTGTTTTATTGTATTTATCAATCTTGTCTAAAAAGATGAAACGTTATAAAGTGAGGACCGGGCTGTTATTTGTATGATAAAAAGGAGATTACAATATATTCTGAGAAAAATATACTGTCTAGTGGTTAGGATTCCTGGCTTTCAACCAGGTGGCCAGGGTTCGATTCCCCGTGTGGGAACGTAACTTTACTTTCAACAATTTTCACTGCATGCCAACTTCAATAGTATATTCTATCAATAAATTCTAAGACAAT
>CM042143.1:129324631-129327131 GCA_023376005.1 Doryteuthis pealeii | reverse complement strand
GTATGGGTGTTGTAGCACAACACGGACTATATAAATTTATTTACTGGCACCTCACCATGCCATTAACATTGAGATCTACACACAAACCGAGACTCATATATATATATATATATATATATATATATATATATATATATATATGAGTGTATCTATATATGTATATATATATATATATATATATATATATGTGTGTGTGTGTGTGTGTGTGTGTGTGTATACATTATCATTCAAAGACAAAGTGTTTCGACGTTTCACGTCTCTTCATTATGGCTAGATTTAACACCTTGTCCCAGGCGGGAGCGAGCGAAACCCGACTGACTCTTCATCAGTCCGATTCCTTAACCCATCGTCATCAACCATCATTAAGAAGCAGAGTTTTAACTGATAAATACATACTTCTGTATATATATATATATATATATATATATATATATATATATATATATATATATTATATATATATATATATTATATATATATATATACTACGATATTACGATCACTAGAGAGATCAAATCCGTAAATAACAGAGTCTTACATTTTATGCTAACGGTGAAGGATATATATATATATATATATATATATATATATATATATATATATATATATATATAAGGAAGGAGGATTGGAGTAAGTCTGACAGAATGTAGTAAAGATTAGAGGTAGAAATGTGGAACAAAACTCATAAAACACATGTATGATGCTTTAATGGTCAAATAAACGACCGATGAAGCTTCTAATCTATCTATCTATCTATCTATCTATATATATATATATATATATATATATATATATATATATATATATATATATGTGCGTGTGTGTGTCATATCATACCAAATCTTCTGTTGAATAAAACATTGATGGCTTTTATTCAAAATGCAAATCCTGATATTCCCAAATTAGAGGTCCATGAAATCGTCCACGAGGAATTGGGATATCGGAAATGTAACCTAGTTGAATCTCAAAGCAATCAACAGACGAAGAATTGAAAACATTTTCTCCGTAGATGGTATTTTTGCGTTCTTTTACCCATGGCACAATTTGCATTAATCCCCATGGAAATAACAGGAAAAAGTAGCTTCATAATACTGGTAACATATGCATAACTTCTTATTTATATAGTAATAAACCTGTTGGTTTATTAAATGTATGTGCCTTACTTTTAAATTTCGTTCGTATATATATATATATACATATATACTAGCAAATATATGCACCCTCCGGGTGCAAGTATTTAAGTTTTAATATAATAAAATATCATATTAAATTAGAAAGGCTAATGAAACTAAATAAGAATGTAAATACAAATATTTGGAACAGAGGGGGTATGATTGAAAAATAGAACAACTTTGTAACTAACTCTTCCATCATTTTCCATTACTCCCGTCTTTTATTAGTAAATTTTCCTAATTTAACTGTTTAGTTAAAATAGGAAGTAAAGAATAATATTAGTTATTTCTTCTTGTTAAGGGATTTCTTTTAAGATTTATTGAAGAGATCTTTGCTCATATTCATTAAGATAAAAACCAAACAATTAGAAATCAATAATATAAGCGTATATTTATTAAAATCAAATTTTTAAGATCAATATGCAAATTAGCCTTCCCATTCATACTGTAAACCGTTATTTTGTTGTATATATAAATACAATTACATGTTATTAATATGTAGATATGGCCAACAGTATAAGTAATGTAAAACAATTTTATTAATAATTGAGGTATAAATAAAAATAAAATCATGGTATATGTGATGTAAATAACTAAGGGAATTGTGACTTGTATAGTAATATAGTTTCGGTTACAGACCGACAAACCCACAATCTCCATTATAATAATATATATATATATATATATATATATATATATATATATATATATAGATTTATGGATGTTTGTTTGTTTATAGAAGCATTGTTGAATAAATTATTATTTATATTTTGCTTGAAGGCAATTATAATGCATGTATCGTATAAAATTCGATAATTATAGAAATAATCTTGACAAGAGAATCCCGCAAAGGATGGCTCGCTATGCAGAACACCGTACAGACTGTTTCGACTTTATTAAGTCTCTTCAGCGATGTATACTAACGACTCCCCTCCGACAGGAATCGAAACCGGGACTTCACAGGCATAGTCAGAGACCATATCCGTTCGGCCGCCGGTACATAGCGAACAATCCCTGCGAAATTACCCTTGTCAATGAAACTACTACACGCCTCTACCATAGTAGGTAAGTGGACGTTTATTGTGTAGTAAACAAACTCGGCCGTAAGCTCTTCGGCGAAGTGAAATAAGATTTTTGGATGTTTGTTTGTTTATAGAAGCATTGTTGAATAAATTATTATTTATATTTTTGCTTGAAGGCAATTATAATGCATGTATCGTATAAAATTCGATAATTATAGAAAATAATCTTGACAAGAGAATCCCGCAAAGGATGGCTCGCTATGCAGAACACCGTACAGACTGTTTCGACTTTATTAAGTCTCTTCA